>JANHFX010001082.1:0-10149 GCA_027560015.1 Chloroceryle amazona | reverse complement strand
TTTTTTTTTTTTTTTTTTTTTTTTTTTTTTTTTTTTTTTTTTTTTTTTTTTTTTTTTGTTTTTTTTTTTTTTTTTTTGTTTTAATTGGCTAAGGAGCCCTCTCATTTGCTTTGCTTCTGACTAATGAGGCGCGTCTCACTTTGACAACGTGTCACAAGCAATAAATATCTTGGGAGCTGCTGGTCTGCAGGGCTGCCCTCGTGCTCCTGCCTGAGCTTGCCCTCTTCCACATCACCCTGTGCCGCTGGTTCTTAGCCCAGCCCCTGAGTGTCCTCACAGAGAAGGAAAGGAGGGTCTTAGTGTGAAAGCAGCTATCCTCATGGGCTGGCCTTGAGGCTGGGGATTCCAAGGCTTCCTGTGTTTGCCTGGGCTAGGAATTTGAAAAAAGAAGTCACCAAGGCCTGAGATCAACAATTGTTTATCAGCCGTGATCTTGGGTATGCTTTCACAAAGGTCTCTGCTGTGGCTCAGAGTTTGAGCTCTTGTGCTAGTCCCTAGTTGATCTCACCAGGAACTCAGGCTGGCTGGTGGTGAAACAGCATACAAGGGAAGATCCTATGGAAGACTTTTATCCCCCATAAAATATACATTTTTTTATTGCAAGATTTTGCAGAAACATGTCTCCTTTGGTGAGAAGGAGATGTTCTTCAATAGGAAAATGTAGATGGATCTGTGATTTTAACAGCCTTCCCTATAGGAAGGCAATTCTGGCTTTATCAGAAGCACTCTGGTTGCTCCAGGGCTTGCAGAGACTAAATCCTCCTTCCTTCCCCATCCTGCTGTGATCAGGCCATGGGGTGCACCAAAAGGGGCCAGAGCAGCTCTGTCCTGGGCTCCTCAGTCTGGAGGCTGATATCCTTGTGTGTAGTAAGAGCGTATGGTATAGTAAGGTGTTGAGTGATACTTTATTTGAGGGTGTGGACACCTTTTTGCTGTTTGTCACCTCTCACTGGGTGACACTAACCTTCATTCTCCTGGAGGCATTAAGGGACAGCTCAAGGTTTCCCATCGTTGCTGGGAAGCACCAACTATTAACGCTGCTTCTCTTTGTATTCTTGATGGATTCTCTTTAAGTGTTGCTCTTAGTGGCTCTCCACTGTTAGCTTTTGTTTTCTCCTCAATAGCTTGTCTAATAAATGCCATTATCTTGGGCACAAATCTACTTCATGTCTCAATTCCACTTGGCGAGAGTTGGTAATAACAGCGGAACAGTGGCCTTTGAAAAGGGGCTCTGTCACCAGCAGCTGCAGATGCCATGTCTGCTTCCCGCACCTGTCCCCAAGGCTGATAAAGATGAGGGGAAGATGCGTGGCTAGAAAGCAAAAGGGGCATCTGCCTAATAAGTGGGATGTCTACACCGTGCTAGCAGCAGTCAGTGCAGTGGCTTCCTGGGATCGGGGCAGGTAGGCCTCTGCACCTTGGCAACCAGAGAAGATGGGCTTATGGCCTGGGGTCCTTTGCAATTCCAGTCGACCAGAGCAGAAAAAAGGTGGTGAAGGGTGACAGCTTGTCAGGGAAGGAGATCAGAAGTATTTCTTACAGCTTGAAGGACTTCTCATCTATGGCCAAATAAACTTGTTGCCTCCCAGTGGAAATCTGGTCCTGGAAAGGCTTTAACTGAGGGGTGCTGGGCTGCTTACTGGGTTTTGGCCCAGCCTGTGTGTCCTTAAAGTATTAAGGTGGCTCTGTATTTCACCATGTTCCTGAGGGTGTTTAAGCCCACTGAGACCTGACCCTGATGCTGGCGCTGCAGAGACTCTTGCTAGTTACCCTCCCTCCTGCGTGAGCAGATGAGTGGTGTTTTAATTAAGGCAAACCCAATTTCAGCAGGACCAGGAGGCAGAGCTCAGCCGCTGCCTTATCAGAGCTTCCCAAGGAGCATTTCCCATGCTGGAGGGGAAGGGGACCATCGATAGGAGCGTGCTGCCCAGGCTTCTCCTCTGAGCTCTCCGTTGTCTTGTTGCTGGGGTGTCTGCTTGTCTCAGAGAACTGTCCCCTCCCTGAGTTTCAAATATTTTATCCTCTTGGTACCTACTGCAGCAAATTGTTTTTTTTAGAAGTCATTTTCTTTTTCTATTTTTTCTTCCTTACTCAGTTCTTGCATTTTAAAAGGCACCCGCCATGTGTGCGGCACTCGGGCGTGCTCTCGGCTTCCCCCAGAATGTAATTGCTTTAAAACTGCGGATAGTTGGCGAAAGCAATTTTCTCTACATTATGGAAGACTCTGGCTCTTCTCATCCTTCATTCACATCACTCTTCCTGAGTGCTGCGCTCTCTGTGCTGCTGTGCGCTGCTCAGCACCTAGGCTTATGGCATCTCTGCTTCCCAGGATGATGCTCTTGCATTTTGGAAGAACCCTGAGTAGGAGCTTGATGAGGGACCTCTCTCTGGGGGGCAACCAGCTTCTCTCACAGCTTCTGCTGAGCAAGGGCTATGTTCACTGGCACTGAAGCCCTTCCCTTGGCTGTGCTGTGAGCAGGGTGCCTGCTGGTGCTGTGTCTCCCCAGATGGCTGGATACCTGTGCCAGGCAAGTGCTGTAAAACCCATCTTGGCTTTACAGCTCCGCTGCACACGCATTTTAACATGGTTTTTCTTTTTGCAGGACATAATGGGCTTTCAAAAGCATTAATGATAGATAATAAATTGGTATCTGAGAGAAATAATCTTTAGATGTTCTCTGTAGGCCTTGTTGTGCCTTGCCTTCCTCAGCCATGTTAAAGGCTGTGGCAGGAGGGGAATATCAAGGAGGAGGAGCCCTGGATCGCTCTTATCTCTTCTGATGCCTCTTGCTCAGTGGATCTTGCTGCCTGCTCGCTGGTTCTGTGAAACCCAAGGGGGGCTGGAGAGGGTGGAAGCGATGAGTCAGTGCTGCACCTTCTTGGAGGGCTTGCAGTCCCAAGTCAAGCAAGGTCAGAGAGCCTGGGGTGCACCAAGGCTTCTGAGGGTCTTTGCCCTGCTTGAGGGTTTTAGTTACATCCTGGCATGGGGCAGCAGTTGGCTGTGTCATGCTCTGGGTATTGGTTGACAGCTGGCTTTTGCAGGATGCCTCTCATCCTTTCTCTGTGCTTTCTGTGCTGGAGGGAGGATGCTGGTCACCCTTGGGCTGTCCCCACTGAGGCCAGTAGCATCTCTGGAAGCACCCAAATGTCTTGACTGGGTACCCTCGCAGCAGGACAGGGTGCAGGAGCTCTGTCAGCATCAAACCTTATGGTCCCTGGAGGAGAGCCAGTGTGCCAGAAAACCTGCCATTTCTTCTGCCTGTGCTCCTGCAAAACAACCCTGGAGCTGGCATGGACCATGAGCCCATGGAGAGTCATCCCTCACGGTGGCCTCCAGAGAGAGGCTGTTAAGGCACCATTGCTTATCTCAGCCTGGCCCCTGGGCAGCTCTTGGACACAAACCAGCCTTGTAATTAAAGCCTTTTCTACATGTGTTTGTTTTCTGAGTGTCAGTTTAATGTCTGGAAAAATCCTGTTGGAGCGGTGCTTGGAGCACTTCAAAGATGCTTGAGGAGAGAATGGATGCTCTGTAGGGACCCTGGAGAGAAACACATCTGGCCTCCCCAGAGAGCTGCCTGGTCTGGGGGCTGAACCTGGATCTCAAGGCTGAGGTCTAGTGGCTCTGAGCTCTGGAGGTTGTATTGCTGAACATGTTTTCACTTATAGTTTGGGCAGAAATTGTAAGGTTTTGGCGATTCTAGTGCTTAGCTTTTTGTGTGCCCACTGAGGGCAGGTTGTCTCCTCCTTTCTCCTTTAAAATGGAGAGAAACCCAGATAGCTCCAGCTCAAAACCTACGAAACTGAGACCTTCTGCCTTTTCCCAGGAGATTGGCACAGTGAGAGGAATACCAGGGCTTGCTCCCCCAGCATGGATGCCCATTGCCGGTAGAGCCTGGTGTTGTATATACTCTGTCCTTCTAGTCTCATGCCTTTGGAGATGCCTAGATGAGGAGCTGGGGGTTCAGTCAAGGAGCATTCATGGGTCTGAAATGCTGTGCTTCTCACATGAGCATATCGAGTGGTGCTTGTGCATCCCTTCCTTCAAGGGCTGGGGGCTGCTGGTGGCTTTCAGCTCCCACCAAAGCTGGAGTCAGGGCTGTCTGGCTGCTCTGAGGTGCACCATACCTCCCCAATGCAGAGCAGTATCCCCCCAGTTGCATAGTTATGTGCTGTCTTAATGGTGTCAAGCTCTGAATGAGCTTGGGCAATTTGCTTTATAAAGTAATGCACTAAATATGTCAACACTCAGTGCATGTTTTTAATATTATATTTCAAATTGTTTTGAAAGAAGCCAAGATCCTTCTTTCCCTCTTCATTAGGAACGTTTTATGTGAAAGAGATGAACAATAGGGAGAGTTTGCCAGAGAGAAATTGTTCCCAAGTATTTGTTGCTGCTGAGAAATCGGCTGCTTTTTACAAAAAAAAACAAACCCAACCCTCTCAATGCATAGCTATTAGGGCAATTAAGCTGCATATAAGCTGCCAAGGAAAGTTGTAGGATTGGCTTTGTTGGAGATGTTGAAGGCCTGGCTTGACTGTAGCCATTGCCCATGTTTTAGGCACAGCAAGTCCCTGTTCTCCAGAGGTGCATGGACTAAATGACCCACCAGACAGGAGTTTCAGAAATATTGTCTGACCTGCTCTGGCACTCCCAGGCTGGGGGGGCATGGGTGTGTTCTGATTCTTGCACTGTTTCAGCCCAGAAATTATGGCTTTGGCTTTTAACTTGCTGCTTCTCATCAGGACCAGGGATGGCTTCTGTGCTGGTCTCCAGCTGGGAGACTTGATCTCCTGCCATGGAAAGGGTAAGACCTTCTGCCTGGCTGGTTGCAATGCTCTGTTCTGGCTGATGCTACTCAAAAGAAAAAAATCCCCAGAATTCCCACTGCAGTACTTTCATCAGAGAAACTGGATTCCCGTCCCTTCCTCCGGAGAGTTTCTCTTTCATCACAAGTTGGAGGAAACTTTCAGGGAAGTCAGAATTTTCCTCTTCAACAAGGGCAAACCTGAGGAGACGGTGAGAGGGAGCTGTTCCTTGAATATCTCCATCCATCAGGCCTCCCCAGCTGTGGCCCCACAAGTAGGGGTGTGAGATGATTTCCTCATGAAATGGAGGACAGACAAGGGCCTGGAGCTTTACCATCATGGGAAAGCCTGTCTTAAAGCCAGGGAGCCTCAGCCTTGGTAGCCGGGGTGAGTGGCAGCGGGGTGGTGGGCCCCGGAGAGAAGGATTTGAGCAAAGAGAGTGCTCTCGCTGCCAGGATCAGTGCAGGAGAAATACTCCAGGCAGGATAGCGTGCAGATGTTGGCATGACAGCTGGCTGCGCTGGGATCTGGGCAGTGCTGGGACGGGGGCTCTGACCCAGGGCAGGGCAAGAAGGGAACAGACGGTGATGTGGACCCGAGATGGGACCAGGCACGTTGTGTGTACGAACACTGCACGCTGCTGCTGGGGATTAGGAGAGGCCCTTGAGCAGCTCTCTGGGGATGCTGCATCATCCCCTCCTGCACCCAGGGCAGCCAGGATTTGGGATGTCTTCACCTCCCAGTAATCCTGCTGCTCAAATATTCTTCCTGCAGATCTTTTTTTTTGTTTTGTTTTGTTACTTTTTCTTTTTTTTTTTACTGCTCCTAAATGGAGTGTTTAAGCTTATTCTTTTCTCTTCTGTGAAAGAGGCAGTAAATCCTTTATCCTGCCTGGCTATTTCTGTGCGCGTATTTTCTCATTGTGCTCCAGCTTGTCAGCTGTGTCAAAGCCCGGAAACCTTGGCCTCTGTTGGACTTCAGACTTGGATTTCTCTGTATTTAACAACACAGGCTCCCTAGGACTAACAGTTCTTTTTTCTCCCCTAGTGTCTTGTATTTTTTTTTTTCCCTCCAAAAATACCTGGTTAAAAAAAGCTCTGACAAAAGGGAGCAAATGGAGATAATGGTCTGTTGGTTCAGACTGGCACTGCCTGCCAGCACCAGTAAGGAGTCCAAGCTGGAGTGTCCTCCTGTTCCCCGTGCCTCTGGGGTACCAGGGCTTGTCTGGGGAAGGGGAACGCCTCACATTTTCCACCTTGGGTGAGCGAGCTTTCTGGAGATTAGTTTGGGATTGGGGATTCCTTTGTGCTCGCTGGAGCATGATTTTAGGGCATGGGGGGATTAGCTGGGGGGAGCTGGGGCCATGTGCCAGCTCTGTCTGTGGTGTCTGCTCCCAGAAGCAAGTGTGGGGTGTCTGTCTGGGGGGAATCTGATGCAGGGGCGGACAGACAGACCACTGCCCCATGGCTGGAGAGAGGAAGACCACCAGGCTGTGGTGCTGGTGGCCACAGGTGGTACTTGGGTGGTGGCAGAAACCTCAGGTGGTCAGTACTCCCTATTTCCCAGCGCCAGCTCCACCAGCTTTGCTGGTGCTTCATGAGTGTCATGGCAGCTTACGACAGTGGGCAGCAGTGCGGTCGTTCTTGCGAGAATGAGAGGATAAACAGTGGACATTGTGATTAATTAGCACAGCTAAATAGCAGCGTTGTTGGCCTGGGCTGGTGCTTCGTAAGCTGTCAAGATCAGAGGAGAAGCTAGCTGGTGGGAATGTCTTTAGGGGAGTGGGGAAGGGGAGAGGATCCTTTCCCACCACCCCTTTGTAACATCTCTGCGTTGGGATCTGGGATCAGGGATATCACTGCCCATAAACCTCAGAGGTGCTGCTGACACACAGCTCTCACCATGCCCAGCAACCTCCTTCTGCTCCCTGGTGCTGCCTTTGCTGAGAGGTTGCTTCCCTTGGCCACCATCAGAGTCAGGAGCTGGGTGTGAGACTCCCTGCTCTCCAGTGTTGCAGTTGTTAATTACTGAGCCCTCGTTGAGAGCAGTGGAGTTGCCTTCCTTGTGGAATAGGATCCTTCTCGCTCATATTTCCCTGCACGGTGCAGCCACTGAATTCTTTACTCTCCATTTGCAAATTAGTGCAAGGACCACAATCAGCAAACAGATTTGCAGCACGTGTGTGGTGGGCTTTGAGATTTGGAAGAATCCTTGGCAAATATTTGCCAGCCTCCACCATGAACCTTGTGGATACTTTTCATGACTGAGTTGCTGAGCATAGCTGGCAACTTGGGATAGGATGCCAGAACCTCACCTTGGGGATGGCTGCTCAGAAATACCTCAGTTAACAGTGCTTGGTTCCATCCCTCCTTCTCCTCCTCCTCCTTCTCCTCTTTCACCTCGCCCTCTCGCTGTGCAGCTCAGGAATATCTTTGGATGTGATACACTTGACTGCAGCTGTTGCAGGATCACATCATTCCCATTAAAAGGTGGTTGCGGCTAAATACCGTTTGCTCAGTGGGGTCTCAAGCGGTGCCCTGCGGAGTAATTGGGAGACATGGCCCCTTTCCTGAGGACAGCAGAGTCTATTTTTCAAGGCACCATCACTTTATTAGTAATTTGTTAAACACTGACTGCTCAAAACTGTTTGAGACGCAAAAAAAGAATGTAAGGTCTGCCCTGGGGACCTCTCCACTAAACACATGTATTAAATCAAACCCGTGCTGGAGAGGATAGTGCTGCACGCGAAGGTGAAGCTGGTTAGAGGATGGGTGAAGGTGCCACCTCCTCCATCAGGAATGGGCCTCGCTTATTTCTCAGCATTGAAGTCAGGAGGAGCACTGGCAGATCAGCAGGTGAAGGACCTGCTTTCTCTTAGTATTTCTGAGGTGGCAGTGGGACCCCTTGACTTGGGAGCAGGGGCAAAAAGGTCCCCTGACCCCATAAGTCCCCAGCTGGGTCCACTGAGCTGGGGAATATTTCCCTGTGTGCATCAGTGCAGGCAATGGGGTTTCTTGCCGAGGCAGGCTTATTCTTTCTGTCCCTCCCCACCAGCAATGCTCTGGGAACCGCTCCCAAATACCACCCTACACCTGGCAGGAGTCCCTCAAGGGGTGCTGGACCTCTTCAAGTATTCACATCTGCTTAGTTTCCAGAGCTATGCAGGTCCTACTTGACCCCTCTTGTTTCCTTGGTGATGGGGGGGGGGAAACAAGAGCAATACAGTAAAATGTCAATATTGTAAGTTCTTCACCTTCCTGACTTTCAATCCAGACACACTGTGGAGTTGGGTTTGCTTGGAAAGTGCTTGGGGCTGTGCGTTCCCAGCCTGATGTCTCTTGCACCTTCTTACCCACAGCCCCCTGTGCCCGGGAGCCATGAGCCGCCCTCAGCACCCACAGAGCGGTCCCTGGAGCAGCCCCCTGGCCACAGCCTCCCGGCGCTGTTAGGCTTCCCCAGGAAGGTGCCCACTGCTGGTGAGGAGAACCTGCTGCACCTGCACCCAGCCTCCTGTATCCCTCCCAAGGTAAGAACTGCATCCTTTGCTTCTGAGAAAAAAAAAGGGGGGTTCAAAGGCAATTGGAAGCAGGGTTGTTTTGTTGGTCATTGCAGTTTGCTCCTCTCATCCTTAGCTTGCTGGGAGAGCAAGGTGCTGGCTCAGGGGGCAAAACTTTCCTTGTCTTGTAATGAAATGGTGATTTTCAGGGGTAGCTCCTGATGTAACCTGTTGTTCACAGACCATATTGCGTCTGTGAATTTGCTCCTGGGCTGCTGTGAGGAGCAAAGCTTGGATGGGACTGGTGCCTTGTGACTGCCTCTGCTTCCCAGATGTACTTCCAAGAATAATTGTCTATAATTTACCTCTTAGTGATGCTCTGGAGGCTTCCCAAGCACACGCTGCCTTTCCTCCCCCTGTAAATGGTCTTTGGGGTATTTTGGAGGCTTCCTGCAGCAGAGGAGTGAGGGGTGGCTGTTGAGGGAGGTGTTTGGGAGAGGGCTGAGCCCCTGTCCCAGTGAAACCTGCTCTTTGCACTTCACAGTAGGTTTTTTTTTTTAAGGTTAAAGAAGTAGAGGTTGGTTTGCAAGGCGTGAGGCGGGGCTGAGGCTGATGAGGAGCTAACTGTCCTCCTCACAGGCATAAAGTCGTCGTTCCAGGCTGAGGAGTGGAAATCAGTTTTAGAAACAAAAAAAATCCATTTCTGTGATTGTTTTGGATTTTGAGATTTTGGGACCTGTTGTTTTCAAGCTTCTCCTTGGAAACAGAGGCATCAGCTGTGTGCAGTAACGTATGAGAATCTCCACGTGTGTAATCCCTGTGGAGGGGAGCTGGGGTCTGGAGGAAGATGCAGATGACATCAACCTATCTCGGGGTGACAGTGGGCATAAACCCCCTGTTTTGAGATGTCTGTGAGAGTGTCATGGTGGCCCCAGTGTAAAAACATAAGACAGAGCTCGGGTCTGGCTTGTCCCGATTCCCTTTTGAGAGCTTCCTGCCTGCACCTTTGGAGCTGGGATCAGCTGGGATGCTCCAGCTGAGAAGCAGGGCTGGTTCACCCTGCTAAGGCTGACATTCTCAGCCATAAATATCCAGCCTGCTCTAATCCTCCTGGTAGCTCCAGCACTGCTGTTTTCCTAAGAGTTATTTGACTCTTTGTGTTGCGCTTCTCAGACAAATGGCTTTTAAATAAAACCCTCTGCTAACTCGTTAGGCCTCCTGTCCAGGTCACTTCCTGCATGGGTGATTTATAGGGCCGCTTTGAACATTTTATTAACTTTAAATCGCTGGGGCCAGTCAATCGGAGTCTATCCCATTAGCTGTGTGAGTGGCAGCCTGGGGCATCAGGCTCTCCAGCAGATTCCCTTCCTTCTGGGGAAGCCACTGTGCTCTGTGAGCGACCACAGGGCGAGAGATGGGAAAGAGCAGGAGGAGGATTCAGATAAGGAGGAATAGATCTGGGATGGATAAGTGAACCACATGAGGGTTAAGGAGATAATGAGGCTTGTGATCATATCTGGGGAGCTGGCTTATCTCCTGCTGTCGGTATGTGCTTTCTTGGCTGCATCCCTGCAGCGTGTGCTGGACTGTGTAGCAATGGGAGAGGAGCATCAGGACTTGGCAAGGAGGTGGCTGCTCCAGACTGATCCCGGCAGGGCACTGCTGCCAAAGCATCCCCGAGTGCCCACCCTGGGTAGGATGTGCCTTCATTAAACCCCTCCTGTAGCAATGCCACAGACAGAGCCTTGAATCTGTTTCCCTACCACCTCAAATCCTCCTGTGCAGCTCCATCCCTCTTCGAGAAGAGCCAGCTCTGGCCAGGCCCTGAAGTCTGGGTGCAATGCCGG
>JANHFX010001080.1:0-24830 GCA_027560015.1 Chloroceryle amazona | reverse complement strand
GGCCGGGGGGGGGGGGGGTTATTTCTAGGGAGACTTTGCTTCAAAAATCCCCGGCATCCCAGAAACCGGCCTCCGCTTGTCCGGGCCTTGGGAACGCGTCCGCTTCGGTGCCAAAATGATGGGAATTGGCTCGTTTCAGAGAGGCCTCTTCAACTGCCACGGTAAAACCGTTTGCTGTACGTTACACCCCTTCTCAAACAAGCTTTTATGGAGGCTTTAAAAAGACTTAAAATAGCCTGTGATGAAATAAGCAGCTTTTTGCCCCAGGAATTCAGGATGCTTCTTGTTACGCCACAATTTGGATTGAGACTTTATTTAAGTTGAAACTTGGTCTAAGTAAAACTTTGAGATAAAAAAGCAAACCTCACTTTTGAGGCCTGACCATAAATAATGTTTCAGGTCAAAATAAACACTCCTCTGGTAATTAAAGCCTTTGCAAAATGATGTGTGGAGAGAAAAGGCTTTCCCCCAAACAAAGGTTGGCACTGTGGCTTGAACTGAGTCACGCAAGGAAGCTGACCAGAAATAATAATTTACTGAAGAGCCTTAATCGGTCGTTTGGAAAGAGATTTGAGCAAGTAACGGGATGGTGGGGGTGGCACTTTAGCCAGTAGAAGTAAAACCAGCTGGTTTTGTGAACATCACAACTAACAAAGCCTACTTCTTGGTATCTCTCCTCTGAATTAATTGGTATCTCGAAGAGTTGAGTGTGCAAATTTTTTTTCTTCTTTATGGCACTCTACCAAAGTCTTATTTTTGTATGATGTGGAAGTACTTAATATTTTTTGAGCTATTTTTGTCTAGTGAGGCTGAAATTGCCAAATGAGTTCAAAAGCTGCTAGGGAGGAGCAGTCGTTCTCATAACCACCCAGAAAAGTTAAGGGGGTGAATTATTAACACTTAAGCAAAATGGAAAGTACAACGTGAGGAATGAATTGCCCTGTAGAAAGCAAGGGGGGGGGAATAAGATAATCTGTAAGTGGGATTACTACAAAGATAATAATTAGTGGAAAATAACTGCCTGTGTGGCTGTATTTGTGCAAGTGGTAATTACTGTCAAGACCACAGCTTTTTGTGCTTAATGTGGGGTACAGTTTCCTGAAGCTATGCTGTGGGAGGTGGCAGTTGAACAAGGAAAGGAGTATTAAGAACACCGAGGCAACTGGGTGAGCAGTGACATATAGAAGGATATTGCTAATGATTCACTGTGAACAATTTTGGACTAAGTGGACCGTAAAATCCCTTGGCACTCAGCTGGCAGCATTTTGTGTTTGTGTTCAGTACCTGCTTGTACCCTCTTCTGGCCAGGAGAAGCTCTTGTGGGATTAAACTGTCCATGCAAAGGTGCAACTGCTTGTAGCTGTGTTGTATCTTAATGCTGGTCACTAGCCTTCTGCATGAGCTTGTTAGTCAGAGGTTTCTGTTGGTCTTCTGTAGCATCAGGAAGACTTCTTTCCTCTCAGTCCCCTGATAACTAGACTGAAGAAGGATAGGTAGGTGTTGGTTTTGTCTCTCAAGTAACAGGTAGTAGGACAAAAGGAAGGGGCTTCAAGTTGTGTGAGGGGAGGTTTAGGTTGGAGCTGAGGAACAATTTCTTCCCTCAAGGGTTGCCAGTGCTAGGCCCAGGCTGCCCAGGGCAGTGGTGAAGTCCCCGTGACCCCTGGAGGGGTTTCCAAGCCCCCCGTGGAGCTGTGGTGCTGAGGGCCAGGGGTCAGTGGTGCCCTGGCAGTGCTGGGGGAACAGTTGGACTTGATGATGTTCAAGGTCTCTTCCAGTCAGAATGATTCCACAATTCATTTATCCCTGTGTTATTTCACTTCCTACATCATAACTGAACGAACCATTTTCAATCCCCCTTCCCATGCCCCAAATTCAGTGCTGTGGTTTCCCGAGTTTAAGCTGTGTTCCACTGACAGGTTTATTCCCATTCACCATTTTTTATCTGGAATTGTCATAGTCAGTATATATGAGTTTATATGAGCAGTATAAACTTGTTATGCTACTACTAGGCCATGACATTCCTTGTGTGAAAAAAGTATAAAGAATAATTGAAGGCTTAGAGGGCTCAGCCTGATTCTGTTGGTGTTCCCGACTGATGTTACCCTTACATAGATCGTTAGAGCTGGCCATTGGATTACACACATTCCCCATAAATGAGTTTCAGTCGATCATTAAGGGCAAGCTCACTCTCCAGCTAGAGGAGGGATGTATTTTTATCCCTTTATACATTGCAATGAAAAGAGAGAGGGAATTCCTAGGCTGCTATAAAAAAAACATGTTGAAAACTCGAAGGTAGTGTCAGATTTTCAATAGAAAACTTTGGCATTTAGAATTGTAAGGGTTTTTTTTTTTAAGGATATTTTTTTCATGCACAATGAGTGAATTAAGTGCCTTGCCAACCAGTTGGAAAAGATGTTCCCACCAGCAGATTTTACGTTCAGAAATGTGCCTTGGATGAGCTTAGGGCAAAGAGAGTGCCGATCAGGTTTTGCTGTTTGTTTTCTAGATGATTATCAAGTCGAGACTTGAGCTGCTGATCAGCTTTCTGGTTTCTAATGGGGTTACAGGCAGGACAGAGTCTCAGCATCTAGCTGTTTGTATTGGTCGGGCAGAACTCACTGGAGATGGAAAACCAG
Source organism: Chloroceryle amazona (assembly GCA_027560015.1). Classification (NCBI taxonomy): domain Eukaryota; kingdom Metazoa; phylum Chordata; class Aves; order Coraciiformes; family Cerylidae; genus Chloroceryle; species Chloroceryle amazona. The sequence continues at coordinate 22,194 of JANHFX010001080.1, read as the reverse complement.
ATGTTTTGTGAAGAGGAGGAGAAAAGAGAAGGTGAAGAGCATCTCAGTTATCCAGCCTAACCAACTGTGTTGTCTGGGTAGTGTTCCACGTACAGCTAGTTGAATCTGCAGTGGAGAAAGGTGTATTTTTTTATTCTGAAGGAGGAATTGTCTCATTTGTTTGTTTACTGCCAGAAAGTATTGTTTAAATAGACACTGATCACGAGGTTGGTGCATTCTTATGCTTAGAACAGAAATATTTGGTGATAGTGACAAATGGAAAGCAAACGTTTTTTGGAGAGGCATTAGAGGAGTGTAATTATCTGGATTATAAGGGAAACAAAGAACTTGAGGCAGGAGAAGCGGATCTAGTTCAGACAAAGCTAAAGTTGGAGTTTGGTTTACAATTGCTAAGGTAAGATATAGGCTATCTAGTATAAAGTTTAGGTCAAAAACTTGTTCTGGTTCTCAGCTGACTTCTATCGACCTCCCAAATGAGTTGCTCAAATAGCATTTGGCTTTTGGATTGGTGGTGTGGCCTGGGAGTTCTTACAGCATTGCTTGGATTCTGCAGGTCTTGCTGCAGATCTTGCCACACCTGGCTTGGCTAAATTGATCCCTGTGAGTGTAATTACAGCTGAGAATGAAGAGAACCTCTCAGGGTAAGATTTTGCACCCAGTGATCAGGTATTGCATAAACTGTGAAGATTATTAGGAATTTAAGGGAGGCCTTTTGTCGTGTCACTGTGCACCAGCATAGGAAAGTGTGGACTGGCCTTCTACAGCAGGAAGGGCTCAAAAGTAAAAAGCAAATATTTCTTTGTGCACCTTTAAGTTACTTGCTATGTGTATTTTTGGGAGGAGAATCAGAAACTAGCCTTGAAAGATCTTTAAACTGGCAGTCACAGCTTTCAGGTGGATTGAGAGCAAGTGATAGAGCTCAAATAGTGCAAAACACAGGCTGGCTGCAGGTAAACAAATCAGGATCAGTACTATTTCAGTTATCTGAGATAAAAATAAGTTCCTCACTAGAGTGGCAGCAAGAGAATGAGGCATAGTCAGCTCTTCCCAGCACTTGTCATCATACCTGCTACTGAAATAAGCACAAAAAATGAGAACGTGCTTTCCTGCCAGCCTCTTTTCCAGAGAATTAAGTTTTTTAGCACAAAGTGGGTAAGCATCAAAACGGTTTCAAGCCTGCAGTTGCTTTTGATGAAACTGCTGCCCAGGCTGCCACAGAAATAGGGGTATTTGAATGTGCCAAAAAATTGCTGATCAGGAGTTCTTGAGGTTTATTTAAAAATGAAACACTTGTGTAGGTCATAAATTAGGACGTTCTTAAGCTTGAAGGTGTGGATGTGAACAGAAATAGCAGTACTCTTAAGAGGGTGTCCTGATGGATCGTGCTTTGCTGGGAGTGACTTAGCAGCTTTCCAGAATCAACCTGGAATATTCTTAGGAAAGCAGGCACCACCCAGGGCCGCTCACCCCGAACGCCGTGCCTGAGCTCGCCTCGCTTTACCTTCATGCTTCCTATGTACTCATGTGGGGATTTTTCCATGGGAGAAAAGCAAACCAATTGTCCAAGGAGCAGCAAAATACGCGATGCCTCAATTCCTGGAGGTTTCTTTCCTTTCCCTCCCAAAACTGTCTCCCACCTCTGCTTCACTAACCTCCCACCTTCCCCTGAGGACTGTGCTCCTCCTCTCCCGTGGGATGTTCAGGTACTGGCATGTTCTGGCGTGACTGGCCAGCAGGTACTTGCTGATTAGTCATCCTGCTGGCAAATTAAAACTGAGTCCTCTCTACCGAGCTTTATATCTTCAGTTAGAAATAAATACCACTCGAGTTCATTTAATGTGTGACATGTACTGCAGCCTTCAGAGGTTTGTACGTACTCAGGCACAGAGGCTTTTACCTGCTCAGTCGTCGAGGGGTTTGCATACCTGATCATTCTGCAAATAAAAGGGAGAAGCTTCATTTAGCTGTAGTTAAAATAATGTAAAAACTGAAAGCACCTGCAGGAAATAAGTAAACAATAGCTAGTATTGTTAAAAAAAAAAAACCCAAGCAACCAACCTACGAGTCCCTTTTGGAAGCTTTTTCAGCTCAGAACACTTTCTTAGGGGTCCCTCGCAGCTGGTTTCAGCCTGGCTGTAGCACAGGGGCAAGGCAGCAAATAGAGGAGTAATATTCTCTGCAAAACTGCAGATTTTAGTAAAGCAGAACTGATCAGATGCTGGAACTTGCTCATGCTGTGTCTTTGCAAGTGATTGTGGGGCCGTGTCCCACAAGGTGAGCTCAGACACCTGAGGTATTTCCCAGCCTCTGGAGACTACAACACACACACACACACTCAAAAAACCACTGCGGAGATGTGGGTGCTACCATTTCCAGCACCCTCATCTGCTCCTTCTTCTTCCAAGGTGAAAGAATGTAACTTAAGGTTGTTCTTTTCATGAAATAAACTTTATTTCTACTTCACTTTTCAATGCTACATGTAGCAGTTGAAGAAATGTAACTTAATCACGGGATCTTGTCACCCTACTCTGTATTTGCTAGGCAAGTGAACTTCAGAGTTCAGATATTCTGTGTTTATTCATTAGTCTTTGTAGCTTGATGATACGAGGAGGACAAGGACAGATCTGAGTGACATTGGCCTAAAACTCACTCTACTTCATGAATCCTTTGAGACGAGATAGAAGACAAATGTTCTGCGTGTTTTCTGTCTGGTTAGCTTTCTGTGCATGGCTGAGTATCACAGAATCATCAAGTCCAGCCTATCAACTGTTGGAATATTTCTTTTTCAGGCTGTGGATTTTTCAAGTGTTCTGCAGGAAGCATTTTCTGCCAGCCCTGTGCTTCCATTAGCTCTGCTTCAATTTCCCCCAGGTATGTCTTTCCCTCCTACTGGAGCTGAATGCTTTTAAGAGTGGTTCTTTTTTACCATTTGTTTCAATAATCCTTGGTTTTTGAGGTTTTGTTTTCTTTAATCTTTCTGTGTATTTCACTGTAATAGTTTAAGAAACTTCTTTAAAAAAAAAATCCGAGCTCAGTTTCTTGCCACACTTCTTGAACTGAAAGAGCAATTGCTTCATTTATTTGATGTAGCTGGGCATGAGAGCTCTTGTTGAGGTGCAGCCCAAGTTAGGAAAATGCTTTGCTAGCGCAGCAATATTAATAACTTGTGTTATTATTCATCTTGTCCCCCCTCAGTGAGGCAATGGGGGGGCATATTTGGTAATCAAAAGAATATTGTCTGTCCCACAGAAATGTGTGATTTCCTTTGCTTGATGTGATACAGCCAAGGCAGGTGGAGCAGGCACCCTCTTCCCAGGAAAAAAACAAACAAACAGGTGCTTTATTTATCTCTTATTCTCTGTAATAGTATTTCCAGAGAGACCATTTATTGCCCCTACTGCTTCCAGGTTATTTGCAATATTTCCACGTCTTTGACTAAATGCATGTGACTAATATTTACCGTGATGAAATATGTAAATATTTAAGATTATCATGGGGGTGTGTATTAAGCAGTCTGAACTGGGCAGGAGCAAAGGCTCAGCCCAAGAGCCAGCTGAGGCAGGGAGTGTGAGCCAGAGGTGTTCGATGAGAACGGAATAGGAACAGGAGCCAGCGGGTGTGTGTTTAAGAGCCTGTTTGCAGAAGGTCTTTGTGGGGTGTTGGCAGATCAGTCTGGCAGGTATAAACAAGTGCCTACCTCTGTGGAGCAGGTAGGAGTGATTCACCTGACCACTGGAGTATCCTGGAGGTGTGGTGGTCAGGATGGTGTGTCCTGCAGGTTGTGAGGAGAGGTTTTGCTTTGCAATGGGAACGCGCTGTCATCCTGAGGAAAAGCGTTCTGGTTTGTGGAGGTAGAAAATCAGTTGTATTGAAGGGTTGTTCACTCTTAATGTTTCATATGACTGGGAACTTCAAAGCTGCTGCTTTTTTCATCCGCTGAGTCAAACCAGTCAGGTTTAAGACTAAATTCAGGAAGACTGACACTTTAAATAGCAAGTTTAAAAAAAAATAATTAAAAAAGGATTTCAGGCAGAATCTACCAGCATTACCCATGCTAAAGTGACTTCATTTCTGAGGGCCTTCAGCTTCCCTTCCCTCGCTTTGTGTGGCACAGAGGCAGGGTGCCAAGGGCTGTCTGTTGTACAGTCAAGAACAGAAGACTGGCATTCAGAGCGTGAGGGAGCCCCAGTGCTGCAAGCTGACAGATGCCTGTCATTTGTCTGTCATACGACTGCCCATAGTGGGATTAAAGTTACTGTTTCTCACCAGTTAAGATGCTGACTTCATTTGCTCATATGTCCAATTTTATAATAAGCAGTGGTGTGCTTCCTTTTGCATCCTCCTTTCTTCACCTTCCACCTTAAAACTCTTTTACATGTAAGCAAAATTAGCCTGTGGTGAGGATGGGTGCACTGTGATTAATAGGATGGTCCCAGCACTGTTCCCTGGTACTCTCTGACTGTCCATATGTGGTCCTCTGGGCTGCCTTACAGCATGAGGTCCTTCTGGGGAGGCCAGCTCTTATTGCTGTTGCATCATTCCTTTTCTTGGCTGCTCCAGTGATGAGTGAGAACTGACTGACTGGAGTCGTGGCCACGACAGAATCAGGCCTGTGTTCTTGCTTCTCTGTTACTACATGACATTCATAAGCCTCTCTCCTGTAGTGGCTCCAAGGTAGTGTTGGGTGGCACCTAGAGCTGGATCATAACAGCTGTAGCTTTACAGGGTTCAGTAAAACCTTAGTAATTTACCTTTGTAAAGTCTCTGGCTGTAGGCTTGTAGCCTTCAAATTCTGTTAGCTGTTTTGGACTGTGGAATCCAAGAGAAAACTGCCATAAATCTTTCATTTGGGTAAGGACATCGAATTCTGGTGCTTGTTACTCAAAGTTCTTGCTACGTACTCCTCCCACAGATTCATTTATTAGTGGTAAAATTTCAGCTGGCTTCCACTTGCAAAGGCATTCTTTATGCTTCTATCAGGCCATTGCTTACTTTGTAATAAACTGTTCTACAAGCTGTGCCATTGTCTGTTGCCAGTAGGTGGAAGGTGACGCCGTGAAGGTCCAGCTGCACTGCACTGGGAGACTGAAATGCAGATGCACAGGAAGATGGTGATATGAACCTACACCACTGATCACAACGCATTACCCGAGCTACTCAGGTGTGAAGCCTCCTGGTGTAAAGAAGGTACCTTATTTCAAGAACCTGTTTGATTTTACTCATGACTGGGCACTACAGTGGCATGAATGGTCATTTAGAAAGGCAGCCTGGGAACCTTTTGTATGCTCGTGTGTTTGGAACAAAAGCTTTTATTAATGGGAAGGTATTTGGATTGTGGGATGGAGCGGAGAAGGGTGGGGGTGCAGGGAAGGAATAGACCAGCAAAGGTCCTAAGAATAGAGTTAGGGAATTTTATGTGCCTAGGGGAGTGAATTTGATCCAAACAAATTTTTATTTGCTCAAATCTGAGTCATAGAACAGTAGGGGTTGGAAGGGACCTCTGGAGATGGAGTCCAACCTTCCTGCCAATGCAGGATCACCAGGGCATCCACACAGGAACAGATCCAGGTGAGTCTTGAAAGCCTCCAAAGAAGGAGACTCCACAACCTCTCTGGGCAGCCTGTTCCAGGCTCTGCCACCCTCACAGTGAAGAAGTTTCTCTTCATGTTGAGGTGGAACTTTCTGAGTTTCCCCTTGCTGCCATTACCTCTTGTCCTGTCGCAGGGCACCACTGAAAAGAGGCTGGTGATCCAGTCAGACCCAAAAACACATTACGAAATGAATGTTGCTACTGAACTATGTGATCTGGTCTGAGGAGTATTTATTACCTTGTTTCTGTATCATGGGTAGCTTTTAAAAGTTTATCAGTGACCCCTGCAGCACTGAAGGGTGGCTTTTGACTCATCCAATAGGAAAAATCTGATTAAATTTTATAAGATATGTACACACAAGTTATAATCAGGAAGATCTTTTGTATTTTGACATATATCCGAGTCACTTTATGATGCTGAGTTTATTTGTGGAGTGTCAAGATGTGCCTTTTTATTTTGTATGATGTGGTCCTTTACAGTGTCTGGTGGACCATGAAAATAAATTGGAAGGAAAACATTTAATGTAAATGAAGGAACCTTGGAAGGCATCTGCATATTGAAGTATATAATAGGACTGTTTTCTTTGTCACCAAAGGAGCATTTTAATAGTAAAGAGGTAAGAGGAGAGGATTTGGTTTATGGAGTCAGTGCTGTTGTGTACCTCATCTAGAAATGCTGATAAGCCTCTGCTTAAGGAAGAGGTTAAAAACCAACCCCAGATCTGTGATACACAGAGCCAGCTGCTCACACTACACATGTGAGGAACATTCCTTTCTAATCTTTGGAGGTGATCAGGTTTTGCCCTGACATGGGACCCTGGAGTGCTCAGATTACCCGAGCTTGGCTCAGCAACTGACTGTTCTTGACTTGCCAACTAATCATCCAGCCCCTTAAAAAAAAATCTCACCATCCATATGTGGTATATTCCTGTTGTAGGGAATGTGCTGTTACTCATATCAATCCCTTTTATGGTAAACTGGATGTCCTTTAGTTTGAAAGGTGATTCATTGCTTCTAATTCCACAAAGCAGAAGTCTGTTTTCATTAGGACCTTGATATTTTCTGGAAAGGTTCCTTTTCCCCCCCAGACAGAGTGATTCTCCTATTCATTATTTTGTACTGTAGGAAAATCTTGGTATTGCCATTTGCTTTATTTCTGGTCTTTGCCCTTGTCAAGCATTTACTTATTTTAAACTGAAATAAATGAAAGAACTCTAAATGTTTTCAATAGTTTTGTATATTAATGTGTTTAATCCTTCTGGACAGAAACATCAGAGCTGGGAGGGAAGATTAACTGCTTGGCACCAAAGACAAAGGGGAACAATTCACTGTGTCTAACACATTTGACATAACTCGCTGTGTTATTTATTCCAAACTCCACACAGGACTTTTCTTTGCTGCTTTAGATGTTCTGGCTAGGTTAAGATTTTCTCCTAGTGACAAGATAAATACAAATTCTGTGCTTTGTTTCAGGGTTTGAGAGTCCTCTTAAATACCATCCTCAATTCACTGTTCAGTTTGACAGGACAACCTTCAAAGTTCCTCTCCAGATCAAAATTTTCTGTCCTTTTGAGGGAAGGGCAGGGAGTTCTGTCCTGAGGGCAGGGAGTTCTGTCCCAGAAACCACAAAAGCCCCTCTGAATAAAATGGTAGCACTCTAGTCTGGAATTCTTGTTCTGAATCCCTTCATCCAGAGGCTCTGGGTCAGTCTGTGGGATCCCACTGACACGGAGCCGGGGTGAATAGTGGCAGTTCCTCACAGAAGGGAATTCTCTTGCCAGGCTCAGGAAGATGAGTTGTAGTTGCCTGATGGTACTAGAGAGCTGACTTGCAGGACTTTGTCTCAAGTGTAGTTGTGCTGCAGTGCAGAATTAATACTTTCTCTTGCCCAAACAGGCAGTATGAACCCGAGCACCACACACCAGGCAGCCGAGTTGGTGTCACAGAAACCATTCATGTCAGAGCCCGCTGGAGCGGAGTGGTGTGGTACATACACTGCTGCACTGAAACAGATGTGAAAAAAGAGCCAGCTTGAGATAATGACTCAGTGGACCCATGGGCACAATTCTTTTGTGACTAAATTGTAGCTCCATAAACCAGGTACCATTAGGAATGTTATGACCATGCTTCTGTTACAGTTTGCTCCTTTTATTGAGCGTATGGCTCATAAATGTGCACATTGAATAGAAATATGATTGTGTGCCTTCTTTCCTTGCTCCTCTTTTCCTTAAGTACTACCAGCTCTCGGTTTTCTGGGGGCTGGATAAGACAGAAATGTGGTAAATGTGATGAACAGACAAGCAAACTGGTGAGCAAGATATGATTGGGAAAAGGAGGAAACTTCCCAGGCCATGACACAGCGAGATCCTCTAGCTGAGCCAGACGGGTAGGTGTGGATGGTGAAGGTGTGGCTGTGCAGCTTTTAGGTGAAAACTGGTCTGCTCAAGACACTTCAGATGATTCTCAACAACGTGGTCGACCCACAACCTGGATAAAGTCACCAGAGACATTCTGAACAGCTGGCTGTCAAGCAAATGTGTGGGTTTATGCTCACAAAGATGCTCAGGATTTGTGAACGAAGACAAGGTGAAGGGGGAGAAGGCTGAGCTTCTCAAATCCACAGTTCTGAGTGGGGACACCAGCCTTTTTCCCTTGAGAAGAGAAACTCTAGCAGATTGCACCTCATCTTTTAGTTCTATTGCTTGTATAAACAGTATTGATATGCTGTACTTTTTTATTCACCCAAGTGTTCTGTTTAGATTTCTAATTGTTGTGTGACTGGGATGGATGAAATAATTTCTGGGCATTAGAGTAACATGTCCTGCTCTGGTGGGGGGTTGGACTCGATGATCTTTGGAGGTCCCTTCCAACCCCTACCATTCTGTGATGTGATCACAATGGGCACAGACTCGCACTGAGCTTCTGGTGGATCTGGTGTTTCTTCCCCTCCAAGGCACGCAGCAGATGCGATGCAGCAGTGTTACTGAGCACGTGCAATCTCAGTAGGCTTGGGACAGGATAGACTTTCTCAAGCGTTGTGTGACCTTAGCACCCAAATAAACAGAAGAGTAGCTCTGGGAAGACAGTTGCTGCAGCAACGTGGAGATTTGGGTCTGCTGAGACCTGTAATAGCAGCCCATAAGCAATGCTTGGAAGGCTGTTGTAAATGAGGACAGTTCCCAGCTGATTGGCCGTGTCACTAAGCACCAAAGAGTGACCTCTGGTTTTGTGCCAAAACAGAGCAGAGAGGGATTTGAATCCTGCAAAGGAACGTGACAAATCTATCAAAGACACTCATCACAGAAGATCTCCAGTAATACCTGCACGTAGCCCTGCACTCGACCATTGTCTTTAAAACATCTCCTCTTTTTTGAGACCCTCTACCTTCGTCTGGTAGTCTTTTTGGAGAGGCTGCTTCAAGTACCTGTCCTGCCCCAAAGAGTACTGTCACATGTTTAGTATAAGTAGCAGGGTTTAAACTGAGGCTGTTGCATGCCTGGGCTAGAAGGTCAGGTTCTGTTCTGAGGTATCACTAGCTGTGTGATGCTTAGACAGGACAGTCCTCCTGCACTCCCTTGGAGCCTGGCCGGGATCAGAGGGGACATCCGCTTACTGAGAAGTGGCACAAAGTGCAGAGGTGAAGCCTAACCCAGGAGGTTCATGAGTACAGTTCATCATTTCACAGGCTTAGCAGCTTGGTTTTGAAGACAGCCTGTGTATAAATGAGCTTAGCACAGCTCCTGAGCTAATGAGCTCTGACTCTTGCTGCTGCACAATAACTGGGGCACGGAGCTGCACTAATGCAGCTTTGTTGCTTCATGGCCTGGAGCTGGCTCATCATTCTTAGATTTGTGTGCAGTGTTCTGGCCCCACACCATGTTCAGCACGGTCGGAGCCTGTTGAGGTGTCTGCAGCCATCACCACAGAGTGATTTGGGAGGCTGTTTGCAGTGTCCTAGAATGACTTCCAGATGAGTCCAGTTGCTCTGCTTTTCAGAGCTCCTCTAGTAACTTTTTGGACAGTAAGCAGGGTGTTCTTCAGGCTTGTTACTCACCAGCATCTGGTAAAGAATAAAATTGCTTTGTTCCAGAGAAAGATGAGTTGAAGACACATTGCTGGATTCTGAAGCAGTGACAAAAGCTGATTTATGCTACTGGGGTTAGTTTGGGGTGGTTTTTTGGGGTGTTTTTGTTCTGGTTTGTTTGTATTTGGGGTTTGTTTGTTTGTTTTGTCATTCAACTCTCTTATGAGGTGTGTGACTGTGCCATTTCAGCAAGGTGTCGTTTTCCAGTTCATTGCTTTGGAATGCCATGTGAGACATGTGCACTTGCCCTGCAAACCACTTTAATGGGTAGTTGGGTAAGTGCAGTTTAACAAGAGGAATGAAATTTTAAACCCCAATGTTTCTGTAATTCATCTGTCAAGGAATTACCTCTCTGCTATAACATAAAACATTAGGGGAAACAAAATAAAATGATGAGATGAATAAATTATCATGTACTGGACATTTGTGTCAGATGTGCTCTTTATTCTTTCCAGTTGTGGCCATTATACTTCTGCAAGAGAAGAAAATCATGATGGGGCTCTCTTAAGTGAGGTGGAATATCTTGGATTTCCTAGGGATTAGAAAAAGGAGGCTTGGATTCATTTTGCCTGGCTTTGGTGATCTGGGCTGCTTACATTCCAAGATCAGAAGATGATTTGTCAGAAAGTTTTACCTGAGCTGAGCTAACAGTGAGGGGAGCTGCCTGCCTCTGGCCTGGCACTGGGGAGGGTCTGGCAGAGGAAGGTATTTGTCAGTCTGTGTGATGGTTTTTGGCTCTCGAGGTCAGAGGATGTCTTATGTTTCCATCTGATCCCAAGAATGTTCTGTCCCTGCTGTCCATTAAAAATTAACTCACTTTTCCTGAAGCAATGTATCCAGGGTTATTTCTGGTTTGGATAACAGCAAGTCCTTTTGGACAGTGCTTTGGTGCTTTTGCTGTGGACTGCTAAATGGACAAGTGTGAACCCAAAGACTGGCTTTCATAGCTTCGAAATGGAAATGGACTTGTATCTGTTGTAGGCTGAGAGCAGAGCAGGCTTTGCAACAGCCTCTCTAGGTACAGATACACTCCCCCATTGCACAGGAGACTATTGACCCCATCCAGGCTGTGCCCTCTAACTCTGGCCTGGGGTAAAACTCTCCCTTATGTGATTGCTGGCTGCAGTTCCTAAAACTACTAAGGTGAGTAGAGTTTAAATCTTAGCTACTTCCATACACCAGAGCTTTAGCAGACCATGTGGATTCTTCCTCATGGGGCAAGCAGTGAAATCCTTAAGCTGTGTTTGCATCTACAGGTGCATTCTGTAATAAAAATCTCCATGTAAAGTAACCCAGTGTTTAATCTGGCACCTTTCTTTCCCCTTCAAGGCATGTTACCATCTCATCTACTGTCGAGCATCTTGCTGAGAGCTGAGTCACTACCCACTGAATTAGTCTATCTTTTGACTCTATGGCAACAAGTAAGTCCTGTATATTCTAACTGAGCATGTGTTTACATTTTAGGACACCTACATAGCACCACTTGCTATTTTAATAAGAGTAGGGTTGAAATGTTATTTATTTTGGAAAAAAAAGTGTCTTGTTCAAGAGACTGTTGATCAAGAGCTTTTTTTTTGCTATATTAATGTGAACACTTTTAGGGTTGGCTAACATCAATCTTCACATTTACTGCTGACAAAACGTGGAGCTTCGGAGAAATAAATAAAAACATTATAATGCTCCTCAACAGTCTCTAAAAACAAAAGGGGAATTAACTGGTTTGGGTTTTGGCAAAATGTCAGAACACTGTAATGCAAGTTCCATCCTTCTGCATACACATCTGTCAAGTAAACAGCAAGTCTTGCCAGCGTTCCTGCTCACTCTGAAAGCGGTAAGGATGAAGAGCTTGTGTTGTTACCACATTTCTTTGCAGAGGGGTAGGAAACCCAGGCAATATGCTGAGTGCTCGTTAGAGGTCAGTAGTGAAGCACGATGGGAAGGAAAAGCTGAGCAGTGGTTTAGAGAACTCTGTTCTCTTCTGTCCCAAAGTTACTTTACTGGTTTTGAAACAGGACAAAAAAAAAAAGAAAATCTGTTTTCCAGGTATGGAGTTTCAATATATTCTCTTTAAAAGAGATTTCAGGTTAAAATGCATGAGGCTATAGTTTCTGAATATTGGATTAAATATAAAAGTCATTAATTCCTTGGCAATATTTATTCCCTGCTATAGCAGAGTACCTGTCACTTGAATGCAAGCTAGATAATTTTGCATTGCAGGCAGAAGCCACAGATTTAAGTTACAAATTAAAGGTGCCATAATTATCTCAATGGACCTCCAAACAGACATGCACTGCGGGAGTGAAAACCACGCTGCTGCCTTAAGGACAGGGTACATGGCTCTCTGCTTCTGATGGACTAGCAGTTCTCCTGGGGGATATGGTGAAGCAATTGAACAATTTAAAACCAGTGCTTTTTAACATTCTTGAATAATTTACATAATCTGAAAAAAATTAATTCTTCTGCAGCCACCTAATTCCAGAGTGAAGAATCACTGTGCTTTTCACTTGGGTCTAGGGACAGAATTATTAACGTACTAAATCAAGTCCCTTAGATATCATGCAAAGCTGAGTTATTTTTCAGGGTTTAATAATGCAAAATCAATAGGAGCATTTACCACGTTCTGGTGCTTTCTGAACACGATCTGAGACAGTTCTTCAAAAAACAGTTTTTTTCAGTGAGCTGCTGCCAAGGCAGTTCCTTGGAAACTGCTCCCAGAGGCCTCTGCAGTTGGTTATATTTCTTCCCACCTCACTTGAGGTTTTGCCCAAAGCTTCGACTGAATGTTTCAGCCTTTAACATCCAATAATAAAAATCACAATCAGTCAGCACAAACATGTGCCTCTCTCTTAGGAAAGTTCAGGGCCTTGTTTTATTTCTTTTGAAAAGCTTCTATGAGGTTTGAGGTAAAGATTGAAAGGGTGCCCTTAAGAAACAAAAAATCCAGTCCTTGTCTTTTCTTCAAGTCCTTCTTCTTCCCCCTTCTCTCAGCTCGGCGAGCAGCTGGCCTCTTTCCTACTGAAAACCAACAAATCCTTCTTGATGGCTTTTTCTAGGAGTTAGAGTTAGCTCTACAAAGGGAATATTCCTTCAGCCAGTAGCAGGGATGTTTACCCAGCTCCATCCACTGCCCTTTCCAAGCTATCTGGCTGCCATCACGTTGATCTCAAGATACTCTATTAATTTTATTCTTACTGTCATTTTGGGTTTTGAAACAAAAGTATGGCTTGTGTTAAACATGGTACATAAAATACCTAAAGATATCAGGCACTCAAAACTGAATCCTGCTTTGATGGGCAGGACACAGTTAACTGTTTATAGCAAAGCACCAGGAAATCCATTAGCATGTTCTGTTGACTGTTCTCCTAGGAGATAGTTTCATTTGCTAGCTCCAGGGACATCAACGTTTTTAAAGTGGGATGGTAACCAGGGAATTCAAATGGATCTTCAAAGGATCTCGGGGACTGTCTATGTATATTCTGATGCTGAAGTTGGTCCTGTTTGGTGGAAGACAGCTCAAGATGAAGGTTTAGTTGTGGAAACATCCTAGCAGGGAGCTAGCTAAATAAAACAGAGAAGAGTGTTTGGAATTTGACCCATTACTTGGGCTACAAAGGTGGGAAGCAACTGTCTGTGTTTAGGGAAATAGAGATCTCCCTGCACCCCGGGGGAAAAAAGCTAGCCTAAAATTATTCCATTTTCCCCTGTATGTAATGCATCGTACAGGTATTCTGAGGCAGTGGGAGAAGAAACCCTTTCAGTTACCATGCAATTCTGTCCTCCCTCCTCTGCTCTCTTCCTCAGTCTCTGCTCTTAACCAGCCTGTTGGGTACGTTTGGGCCCAATGCTGTGCAGGTGTCTGAATTCCTGATTGTTCCCAGCATTTCTCTAGTTTTGTGGGCAAAATCCTCTACGTGGTGCATGGCGAGGAACGATGGGGCATCGTGTTCTGATTCCACGCTGCTTTGACTACCTTTCTGTCTGTTTCTAGGTTAATTCAGCAAATACAATGCCAGATTTTCTGCTCTGCTAGATATGACCTTCATAAGCCAGCTAGATTTCAGTTGGTTTGAACTGGCATTTGGGTGCCCCGTGCCCAGGGCTGCTGTGAGAAAGGAGAACAGCAGGTACAGCAGGGAGGGTGACTTGTTCTGCTCATCAGTCCCCTTGAGTAAGTCTCTTTCCTTTTCTTTTCTCTTTTTTTTTTTTCTCATTAGTACTGAGAAACAGGAGCGAAAGGCCCAGAGATAGTGTAAGATCATTTCCCTGTCTCTCACATCATGCTTCTATTGCACATTCAAGAGAAGTGCCCGCGGTGCAGTGTAGAGATTTCCAATACTGCTTTAATTGAGCTCACAAGGGCAGTCCTAGCACTCGCCTGTGGCAGGTTTCAATTGTGGAGGACATACATTCTGTAGCTACGTTTGAAGCATGGGGAATATCTTTTTTTCTACTTCAACTTTCAGCACATTACAGTATCATTTGGTCTTTTTATCCTTATTTCTCTTTAGTGCAGCAGCAGGGAAAACACGCTGGTTTGCCAGAGAATTTTAACTCTCAGGTACTGCTGCAGGTCATGTTAAAACCACTCTGGCTTCCCAGGCAGCCTGGGTTTGACTCAGTGCAGTTGTGCTGCTGTTCTCTCCAGGACGTGGGTCTAACAGCAGGAGTGTTGTGGACGTAACTCATCCTTGCCTTGCATTTTGCTGGCACTTTCATCGATGTAAAACATGCCAATGTCTTGAAAACCCTCTGCACCAATGACAGGTTAGTTTTTTCCCAAGTGATTTCACAATGTAAGACCCAACCCAGAGGCAAAACAAACCTCAGGTGGAAGAGGAATGGAAAGAAACCAGCAAGTCTGTTTAGGTGTGTTCCTATTTACATTATCATGTAACCATTTAGGGGGAGATGACAGAGTAAAAGACCATTGAACACTTTTTTCCTTCCATTCTACAGGAATATTTTAATATTTTTAGCACCTACCTTATGGAGAAACTGGAAACCTCAATTCTTTCAGCTCTTTAAGACACTATAGGTTTATCAAATATTGTTCCTTTCTTTACTTACACTTCTAAAAACCTGTCCAGATCTGTGCTAATTCCAGTCTCACTTTTTGATCTGTTTTCAGGAGGGAGCAGAGGCAGGGTATAATACAAAGGAATACTTCTGGCTAGAGAAGAAGATGGTCGTTACATGCTTTCCTTCCTTTCAAAACCACTCTACTGAACCCGAAGGTAGTGTTTCCTTCGTGTACAAATAATCCGACTACACTCAGGCTTATGCTTGGTAAGACCATCTTGGGGAGTAAGATACTTTTGCCAACTGACAGTAGAACTCGTTGCAGCGATTGCTTCAGTATTTTTTAAAAAGAAATCAGTATTTTTATTCCTAAAGATACTGATTTCACACTGTTCCTTCTCAGTTGTCTGTACTGTAGCCCTGAAAAGCTTTGTTTAGACATCTGTTATCTGTAAAGCAGAGCATTTATCTTGCTCATCTGTACCATCGGCATCTTGTAGCACAGTGATTACCGAGCGGTCATACCTTAGACCAAATTTCATCATTCCCTCAGTCTCTGAAAAGAAGTTCTACTCCTGGAGTCTTTACGTGATGATTTGAGGACAAAATCTTTTTGAAAATGAAACTTTGGATTGTTGAGAACCTGCACCCTGGTCAGAAATAGGGGGCAGGGAAAAGTTTTGGTAGTTTTCTAGCAGGTTTGGTTCAAAATCCTTTGTTAGAAAATGATCAGGAACATACTAGAAATACAGTCGAGTGGCACTGGAATTTAATAGCCTTACAGGTTTTATTTTTAACACTTACATTGCTTATATCTACTGAGGGCTCTGGGACACAGTTTTAGTTGAGATGCTCACCATACAACCCGTACATCACAGCAGCCTTTTACTGACTGAGGATTTGCCATCAGGCCTTTGTTTCAAGTGAATGCAGCATTAAGTGTCAGTCTGGAGAAGCTGGGAAGTGATTATTTGAATTCTAAACAGCCAAGGCGATTGTAAAGGTACTTTAATACCTAACACAGGCATGGTAATAACCCCCCTCTAGTTTCAGAACCGCTCATAATTTTCATTTGTTCCTTCATTCAACAGAGATTAATTGTAGAAAGACCAGAGAAGTGATTCTCAGCCTCCTGACTGGTTTCTGCAGAGCCAAAGCAGCTGGAGCACTCTTGCCACATAACTCATTCCCAGGGCCCATTACCATTAGTCACACTAATGTCCCATCGCACCATTAGCTTAAGCGAACTCTCGATCGACAGCCATTTAATTCTTCTTTCATGAAGAATTGTTTCTGTGAAGGACAGGTGGCTGGCTCTAGCCCTGATGCAAGTCTGAGGGAGATGTTTCTTCTTTATCTAAGCTTCTGATTAAAGATGTTTTGCATATTCAGGTCTGTGGTAGAGACAGGTTGTATAAAAGTGGGAAGAATTAGGGTGTTAAATAATAGCTTGAAAATCCCAAGTGATAATTATTGTGGGCTTAACTGTGGATAGTCCTTTCCCAGATCCCTAATGTGGAGAGAGTGTCTCTTCTGTAGCTGCTGCATGACCTTCTCTGAAAGCTCAAAAATTACTTATTTGTCCTTGTCTCAAAGAAAGAAGCTGTAGAAAAGATGGAAAGGACGAAGAGCTGTGAAGCATTCCTTGACAGGCCATGCAGCAAAGGCTGGATGGCATTTTTGGTGATCCATCTTGGGGAATATAATGTGCAAAAAGAAATGGTGCTTGACTCATCAAGCAGGAATAGACTAAAATCACATTCCTATGATGATGTCAACCCAGATGTACTAGAACATCCAACAGCAAGGACCCGTATACAAAATGCAATGGTTAGAAGGTCCTTGAGGTGTTTCTCTTGAGTTAATGCTCAGTTACGTGGGGGATAGTTGTAGGCAGTGTAGCTTTGTGTTTGAGAAAGCAAGAAACTGAAGAATGCCAATATTCCTGCCCATTTCCATTTCAGCTGATCCTTCTACTCTTGGGGCTTCCCAGAGCAGAAAGGATGGAGGAAGAAGGAAGTGGTGTGAGCAGAGAAACATCTCCCAAGTGCAAAATCCCACCCTTCAGAGGGAAGAATCATGGGTGGTGACAGTGTCCCAGGATCCTCAGTAGGAAGTGCAAACACACCACAGCACTACTAAAGTAACTGCCCTCAAATCAACAAGAAACCCCTGAGTGAAATCCCTCACCCTTCTGTCAAGTTTCCTACACTGATCTGGGCAAAGTTTTAATTCTTAGCTCTGCTTTATAGGTTTCTGCTCCTGACCGTTGTGCTTTAAACATATCTGAAAGCAATCTGTGTTTTGAAAAGTCAAAGTGGTGCCAGTTTAGCACACCAGTAGAACTGGATAACGGTTTCCATTCAAAAGCAAATTGACTGAAAAACGCAGTTTGGGAAGGGTCAGAATTGTTCAGGATTAAGTGTCAGGTTTGGGGAAGAAGAATACATGGAAAGGATGATGAAAGCATTTGGAAAAGTGTCTTTTTGAAGAGTACAGAAGTTTTAGACTGTTTCTTGTAGTGTTTTTTGTATAAACACTTTTCTCATATTTTACTTTTTTTCCTCGAGGAATTTATATTCCATTCTTGCTGCCATTCTGCAGGGAGAATGTCAGGCATATTTATTTACTATATTCCAGTCACTGAGCTAAACTCTCAACCCCCACTGTGGGTTCTAAAGAACACTTACTGAGATTTAAACACAGTCTACCACATAAGCATGGTGAAGGGACTTGATCCTATCTCTTTACTCAGAATGTTGGCACTGATTTTAACAAATGAATCTAAGAAAATATTTTAGCTTCTGTTAGCCTGAGTTCTTTTAGGAATCTAATTATTTTTCCCAAGAAGCAGCCCTCTTAAGATAAATATTCTGTGTTTAAAATACTATCTATTGTGAAGTAGAACTTGTAGTGAAGTTTGAGCTGTTTCTTCATTTGGGCTCTAGGCTTGAATCCAGAAGTTCCAAAACTGCATTGGCTGTGCTTTCTATTAGGAGATCTATGGAAATAGTTCAGAGAGAGAAAACTTTCAAGTCAGGATTCATTTACCTTTCACAATCTTTGTAACTTCAGATTGATAGAGAAAATACAAACCCTTTTGTGATCTTCTTTTCATGCTCTGTGATTTCCTTACTAGCCATAGGAATCTTTCAGCCTCCTGGAGGTAACAGATGACTGATCACTCTGAGGTGCAGCAGAATAAAGCTGTTGTAACCATAATTAAAGAGTAAATGTGTTCCACACTACCCGTGCAGTGGCTGTTAAATGTGTTACACAGAGGAAGCAGACACCTTATTGATTACCAGATGATCCATAATAAATCAAGATCCTTAATTTCTGCTGAGCATCTCACATACAGATGTTAAGTTTAAACCTAGGGAAAATATTTTCAGAATTTATCAGAAATTGCTAGCTTCTGTTGTTAACATTTGCAAAGTACTTTGGTCTTATCCTGCCTTTTTCAAAGAAAGTGCAATTAAAATAGCCCTGAAAAAAAAAAATCAATTTCCTCAACTGAATGTGTCTGGTTTCTTCTTACAGCTAAATAAAATATTTTGTTTGGAATTGCAGCCTCCTGAGGTAAGCAAGTAAAAAATAAATCTCTCTGCCCCTGTTTCACAGGATCCCTGGCCCGTGTAACACTGAAGAGATGAGGATGCTGAAGGAGGTGAAGTTTCTCCTGTGCACACCTCAGCGTAGCACTGGAAAGCTCGGGTGGTATTGGAGGGTCAGCACTGTTTGTGAGGATACCCAGCACCCCTCCCAGCCCTTGGAATGAGATTCTTTGGACGTGCTACCAGCATGGTTTGCCCAACCCGTGTGGTTCCTGCAGAGGGAAGGCAGGATGCTGTGCTGAGGTATGCTGACAAGTCACTCATTCTGTTACCTCGGTGGGCTCCTGACAGGCTGGCAGTAGTAGGTGGTGTGGACATTTGGTTTGCTCTTTGTAGCTGTAGGAAACCAGGTCCAGGAGGAAGATCTGTGTGTTGTGTGGTAAAGGACCCTGACAAGAAGGGCACCATGACCACAGTTGGTAGCTATTGACCTTAGTGCAAGAGAGATGAGCTCCATAAAATTCCAGGACACGAGATTTTCTTTTGTTCCCACCAATTTTAATACAGTCACCATCAAATATTGGGCAGATAGATTTTTATGTCCACAGCCTTCTTTGCTCTGGGACATTTTAATAACAGTCTTGATGCTCCTGTCTAGAACAGCTTCCTTAACAAGCCCTGGAGGAGTAAGCTCAAGTCATGATCCCTACAAGAGCTTACCCAGCTAGTCAGGGAATAAGGCAGCTAAAGATAAACCAGCCACTTTCAGATATCTGTGTATTTAATGAATGTAACTTACAAAACAAGCAATTGAGCTGGTAAATGTAAGTACACAGGGACTTGGCATTGCAGCTGTCTCTTGTGGGGAGGTTTGTTCTATAAAAATTAAAACTTTCCTTGGGAAAATTCCTGCTTTGGAAGGAAGTTTTGATTCTGTAAGAGAATTGATATCAGATCAGGGCTTTCTTTCCCTTGTGGTTTTAACATTTTAAGTCGCTGACAGTACTGTGAGTACCTTGGAGGCACTGCCAGGAGGTGGCAGCGAATGGCACTGTGCCTGCTCAGAACACAATTCCACTCTGTTACAAGTTTGCTCCTTAGAATAAATGTTTGAGGTTTCCTAAATCAGTAAATCCAGACATCAATCAGCTTCCAGAAGCAGATTAACCTTCAGTTTGCATAAATCAGGCACACTACTTCTCCTTCCCTTTGTATTTGGGCTGTCATAAGACACCAGCAGCACTGCAGTCCCCTGTCTGATAGCCTCTTGAGTTTGACCATCTGTAAAGCTGTGGAACTTAAAGACAGAGCAGCAAGAGCAAGATAAAACTGTAACCTGGCAGCATAATTATGGGAAGAAATCATATTCATAGTATATCTAAGCCTAAAAGTGCCAGAGCCTGATTAATAATCAATTTTAACTACTGTTTAGAATTAATGGCTTTCCTGAATTGCTGACTTGGAGAATGATCCAGAGGCATTTCCCCCCCACTTTTCTTGAGGTGCTACTGACTTGACTTTGAAGATGATTTAACACTGTGAGCATCCTCTCATAATCCTTGTGTTATCTTTACTTCCTTCTTGAATTTCTTTCACGATGACCTAAAAATAGACAAACAGCAATAGCTCAAGGCAGTGTGGTGACCTCTAAAGTTTGTTGCTTTTGTACCATCCAGGAATGGATTTGCATCCCAAAATGACACCTGAAATACTCCATAAAACTGAACTGTCCTGTAGTAGGTGCTGTATAAGGAGAGCCTAGAGAACTAGAAACACTGAGATGACCAGAAAAATAAGGTCAGAGTTGGGTTTAAATAGAGAGGGTGCCCAGGATGTATTTTTATGGATTGATTTATAGAAACAAACTTTCCCTCCCTTGACTTTTCAGTATTTTAAATTTTAGTTCGTGTTTACGAAGTTTTGTTGTCATTTTTGTTACCTGAGTTTTCAGGGTGGTGGATTTCCCTTGTTCTGTTGCGTCTGGTGGGTCTGTGAGGTACTGATGTGTTGCTGACACTAGGTGTCACACTAAGAATGTTTCTGGATAGAAACAAAAACCTTTGCCAGTACAGGAGAATAAGCTTTTCCCAGCACTTCCTTCTCTGTCTGAATACTCCGAGTCAGTAGGAATTTTTGCAGTGATTTTAGTGCAGTTGACATTGTTCCCTTGACGATTTGCTCCTTGTAGAATTGCAAGACATGGACACAACCTGCTGGTTTGGCAGCTGCTTGGGTTTGGTGTCTCCATTCAGTGTCCAAGGAGCTGAGGGAAATGACATTTCCCTCCACATGTTGCCCAGACTTTTCCAAGATTTGGATAGGGAATCGATCAGGTTTTCCAATACAGCTTCACGGAATCTTAGAAGGGGAGGTGTTGGAAAGGACCTCTGGAGATCATCTCATCCAACCCCCGTTACTGGCTAAAGCAGGGTCACTCAGAGCAGGTTGCCCAGGATCTTTGTAGCTTCTGCTGGACTCTCTCCAGTAGTTCCCTGTCTCTCTCGAACTGGGGAGCCCAGAACTGGAGACAATACTCCACAGTGGCCTCCACAGTGCAGAGGAGAGGGGAAGGAGAATCTCTGTTGACCTGCTGGCCACACTCTTCTTCATGCCCCCCAGGAGACCATTGGCCTTCTTGGCCACAAGGGCCCATTGATGGCTCATGGTGAACTTTGGTGCCCACCAGAACTCCCAGGTCCTTCTTTGCAGAGCTACTCTCCAGCAGGTCAGCCCCTCACTTGTACTGGTACAGGGGGTTATTCCTCCCCAGGTGCAGGACTCCACACCGGGCCTTGTTGAATTTCATGAGGTTCCTCTGCCCAATTCTCCAGCTTGTCCAGGTCTCTCTGAATGGCTGCACAGCCTTCTGGTGTGTCAACCACTCCTCCTGGTTTTGTATCAACAGCACACTGTCCCTTCTTCCAGGTCATTGATGAGCTCCATAAATAAACTCCGTAAATAAAAGCCCAAAGGAGCAGTTCTCAGCATTCAGAAGGACAGATCCTGTCCAGATTCACATGCTCTAAACCCCAAAGTCAATGAGCTGGTTCCTGTACTTTGGCTGGGGGGGGTATTCATTATTCTGTGCTTCACGCCAAGCCCTCAAACCTCTGGTGAATCTCCAGCTGCTGCCTCTTCTCCTTTATAATGAGTTTCTTGGGGACACTTTGATGGCACACTGTGTAGGAGGGCAGTGAGAGATGTGGAAGAACAAGCCCAGTGGTAGCAGAAAGGATTATTGTACCAAGTTCAGAGTGTCAGAGCTTCCAAATCTTCTGCCAGGAGCTTCTCTACATACAGCTGTTTGTTTAAGGTCTAATCTACAGCTTGCTGGCATACAGCAAGCAGCCTGGGCACTGGTGGTGGTGGTGGTGTACTCTGGATTTGGCACTTAGCGTGGACATGAAGAGACAAGTCTGTGCCTGGAGCGTTTGCAGTTATGAACAGAGGAAGTAGATGGAAAGATGAATGCAAGGGATGACTTGAAAACTGTATTTATTTTTCACTGGAGCTTTTCTCATTTGAGTGAGCAATTTGTTCAACAGGTGTCTTATGCCAGCTTGTGCTGATAAATGCAAGGAGAGCTTTTTTTGGAAGGTTCTGAAAGCTTTTAGAGATAAAGCCTTTATTCTTCCAGCCTGATGTTCTGAGAAAAGGGTTGAAATCCTAAACACTTGCAATTCTCCAGTAACGTGCGACAGACTCAGGCTGAAAGTGCTATAAAACTTGTTTACAAGGACTCAGAGTAAAAAAAAATGTTTTATTTAAAATGCTGCAGAGGAAGGAGGATCCAACAGCTCCAGGGCCTGACTTTTTCCTATCTCTCTTCGAGGATAACACACCCAACCAAAACCTCCCCTGGCACAACCTCAGGCCAGTTCCTCTTGTCCTGTCCCTTGGGAGCAAAGCCCGACCCCCCTGCCTCCAGCCTCCTGTCAGGAGCT
>JANHFX010001069.1:0-28708 GCA_027560015.1 Chloroceryle amazona | reverse complement strand
GGTGGCCATGTCCGACACACCATCCCCAGCCTGTCCTGTGGCCGTGGGACGAAACGTCAGGCTCCCTTTGCACAAACGTCGATGTCAAATGGACACCCAGCCCCAACGGGGTCTGGCATGGGAGAACTGGGGAGAGCAGCTCGGAGGACGGTGGTGACGGGCATCATGGGAGCCATGAGGCTGGGACAGGCTGGGGGGTGGGGAATGGCGATGCATGCAGAGTCCCGTGCCTGCCCTGCCAGGGGCTGGAGGAGCCAGATCTCAGTTCTCCTTCATCTCGGGCTCCTCCGTGATTAACTGTCGGGCTGCGCTCAGATTAGCAGCAGGACTGCTACGTTTGATGTACGGGGCAGGAGGCCGGCGAGGGATTTTCCCCCCTTCTGGGGTTAATCCTTCCCTGCCTATCGCAGCCCTTTGATTGCAAAGCCCTGCAGATAAACCTCCTTAGTCACCAGCAGACAGCAGGCACCAACCAAAAGGATATGGGCAGGACCGTGGGCTTGGCGAGATACAGGATTTGGGAGTTTTCCTGCAGCAGCTAGTGGCTACAGAGCGTGTGTGCTCCTTTCAGCCTCGAAGCCACCCTCCAAAGAGGGAGGAAAGTGCTCCGCTTTTACTAATCTTGATGAATTCTGCTATTTAACCAGAGAACTATCTTCACATGAAACGAGCCATCGAAAGCCCAAGCAAGCACCTCTCCCTACCCTCCCTGTTTGAATGAAAACTTTCCAGAGTCAAAGCACTTCAGCAAATCACTAACACACCTGTGAACATGCGGCTTGGGATATGGCAATAGCCACACCACTCTGCCACTAGCCCAAAACAGTTTTTATGGCACACATATAACAGCCTTAAAAGCCAATCTGGAACAAGCAGGGTTGTTTTTGCAGGAGTGGTTGAGTTTCATATTTTAATAAGCCTCAACCCTCTCATAATTTTTCTCTTTAGAATGCCAAAAGGCACTAGCCCAAAGCAAGGCTTAGAAAATTCCGGTAAAATAGCTTGTAAGTGTCTAAAAGCCTCTGAGTTTCCCTCTCTTGGTCTTAGAAATGCCACCTCCAGAGCAGTGCTGTGGGGTGTGAGATCGTTTGAGGAGGTGCTAGAGTGGGTCCAGAGAAGGGCAACAAAGCTGGTGAGGGGTCTGGAAAGCCTGCCTTATGAGGGGAGGCTGAGGGAACTGGGGCTGTTTAGTCTAGAGAAGATGAGACTGAGAGGAGACCTTATTGCTCTCTATAGCTACAAAAAAGGAGGTTGTAGTGAGGCTGGTGTTGGTCTCTTCTCCCAAATTATTAATGATAAAATGAGAGGACATGGCCTCAAGTTGTGTCAGGGGAGGTTTAGATTAGATATTAAGAAGAAATTCTTCACTGAGAGAGTGGTTAGGCACTGGAACAGGCTGTCCAGGGAGGTAGTGGAGTCATCAACCCTGGAGGTGTTTAAAAAACAAATGAATGTATCACTTGAGGCTATGGTCTAATGGATAGATAGATGTTAGGATGAGGGTTGGACTTGATCCTAGAGGTCCTTTCCAACCCTAATGATTCTATGACTCTATGAGGTCTCACCCATGCCTATCCCACCACAGGGCAGGAGCTGCTGAGAAGGTGTTGAATGGTCTGGGCTGTGCTGTGACAGAGGGATGGATAGTTTGGGTCAAGCATGTCCAGCCAATTTGAAGACAGACAGAGCTGCTAGAATTGGGACAGACAGGAATGCAGGACCGGGATGTCCTCAGCACATGGCACTGATGTGTGTCCTCTGCATGGCCACTGAGCTCAGGGGATTAAAGTCGTTCCAAGCCCCATGCCTGCACCTGACTGCTCCCCCCAGAACCAAATCCATCTCAGTTTTATGATACCCTTCACATAACCTGGCCCAGGCTTGACTGGTGCCTGAATCATTTGTCTTAATATCTAACCTTTGAGCTTTCTCATTGCAAATTAAGCTGATTACATCTTGGCCCAACTCCAGCAGACCCTGAGACCAATTGATCACTGTTGTCTCAGAGGTCTTGGGAGGCTCTTATCATGTTTCCCTCCTTCTCCAGCTTTCTAGAGAAAACAAACTACATCTCTTTGTCCAGGTCGGACCATCTACTTTGTCATCCCTGCTGCTGTGCCAACTACTCTGAGTGTCTGCATCCTGCCCTGAGCCCTGTGGGTCTCACTTTGATTGATGTTCAAAGGAGGAACTGCAATACCTGGAAAACCACCCTGGGTCACTTGCTTTGCCTACACACTTGAGTGCACATGTGAGTTGAAGTCAGGCAGGTGACTCACAGGGTTTTAGTGAGGTTTGGTCATCTCAGCTCCCCCCTTTGGCATGTGCCAGCCCTGATGTGCCTCTTGGTGATGCTGCATGCAGCAAAGCATTCTGCCATCTGTTTCACTCAGAAACACAGCTCTGATTTCCAGCAAAGGAGGTTCATTCATTGCTGGATGTGGGGCATGGGCTCCTCAACACTTCAAGTCTTGAAGTCGAGATAGCACATCACACTGCATTGTGGCTGGGGCTGAAGGGACCAACCTGCCCATGTGCTCCAGGCTGGGGAATCCTTGGACCATCACCCACCCTGCAAGGACCCACCAAATGAACACATACATCTGTATGCACATCTGCACACCCAGACCCACATGATGTCTGTCCAGCTTTCCAGTCAAGGATACTCCAACCTGAAGGTGGAGATGGCCAACCCAACCTGCCGAGAGGATGCTGTGCTTTGCCCAGCTGTCTCTTGACTTTTCCCAGTGACTGACACCTCTAATCCCTCCACATTCGAGGTCAGCACAGAGCTCTCTCCAGCTACCCAGACTTCAGCATGGAGGATATAACATTTTTTACCCACCCCTCTGCCAATCATCCTCCCCTTCCCCCTGCTCTAGGATTTAAAGAAAGATCCATGGGGCAAACAGCTTAAAGCCAGCATCCAAGCAATTATAAAAGTGCTTTCTGCCAGCTGCTAGACTCCTCGTCACCAATCTGATCGGTAGACTAAACAGCAAGGACCCAGGCTGATCCTTCCTCTGCTGCTCCAGCCTGGAAACGAGGGGGGTTGGGGGGAGCACAATGGTTAGCATCAAAAGTGGCAGCAACATCCTAATGGAGAAGGCCAAGGGAATCCTGTGGCTGCTTAATGGAGGTGGGTGGGAGAAGGTGGAGGAAGGGCTGAAAGGACCCTGGAGGATGGAACTTGAAGCGTGAGAAGCAAGAATGCCCCTGGGCTTGGGGCTTGCTTCCCCCAGGGTGAGGTGGCTCCCCAGCTGCAGTTCTGTAGCCTTGCATCATCTTCCCTCCATTGCCAAACCTGCATGTCCATGCCTGGCATGCCATGGCTGGGGTTTCAAAGGTGACTTTTTCCCCTTCAGCTGCCCAAATCCTCCTCTTCTTCTCACTCCCAGTGCTTTACCAACAGATAACACAGGCAGTTTTCCCCGGGGGCTGAGGGGCTCAAACAGAACAGCTGGTGCCATTATCTGGGAGTCCCTCCCTTATCTGGCAGCCAGTTTCAGCTCCAGGGAGTCAGCACCTCTCAGGCGAGGAAGGCTGGGTTACCAGCTGCCCACACTGGGCACCCACAGGGAGGTTATCATCCTGGCCACCTCCTTGTCTGGTGAAGCCTCATCAGATAGCAACTCTCAGACATCCCCAAGGGTGATGGGGTGGAAATGGGACATTGCAGCTGGGGAGCCCCAGGCTTCCTAAAAATAAGGAAAAAAAAAAAAAAAATGGGCTTAGGTTCCTCTTTCCATCAGTTAGCAGCATTGCATGATCGTGACAAAAAAACCTCAAGCTGTAGTGGTGTTGGAGATCTGCAGCTTTATCGCTCTTATCTCCCAGCTTCTGGAGGAGCACGCTGCCTGTGTGGGGGTCTGGACAGGGACGTGGTGCACACACCACAGGGAGACCAGATCCACTCTAAATCATGGCTTGCCATGATTTACACTGAGGCTCACAGGTTAGGTAACTGCAGTAAACAGAATAAACAGACCTTGCTCTGGATTTATGGACCGACAAAAGGACCTTTAACCACAGAAGAAATGTGATTTCCAGCCCTATTCTATCAACAGATCCCAACCAAAGGCTTAAATGCTTATGTCAAGCCCACAGAGCTCAGGATTTGGGCTGGATTCAAACTTATCCTCCATCCTCCCTTCTACCCAAGTAAGTTATCTCATAGCTCATCTCCTGTTCCCCTCTCAGCTGTTCACTGACACACACTCACATGCAATGCGAGAGGAGCCAGAGGGAGCAGGGGCAGGATTTTTCTTTTTCTTGGGCTTAAAGTAAATCACTAATAAGTATACAATCAGGCAAAACTGTGCAACTGCTCTGCAAACAGGTTGCTCTCTCCTGGAGCTACCTAAAAGAGGGGACATCTTTTTGGGGTGCTGATGAACCCTTCCTCCCACGGTCAAGCGAGGAGCTTTGACTGCTGTTGCAGAGATAAACCTTCCAGGCATGAGACCTACTGTTTAAAGAGAAATTAAGGGTGGTTTTGCTTTTCTTGGAGTAAAAGAGGTGTTGGATTTTCATGTGTTTCTCAAATATCAGATGCGTTTCTCCCTGTGTATGTGGAAACTTGTATAATGATATTGCCAATGTTTCATGCCAATTCAAAGGGTGTGAATAAAGGCACTATGCCCAAGGAGTCCTTTGTTGTCAGACTTTAGATTATAATTTTTAATGTGGCAACCCTGCAGAAAAAGCAGCTGGAGAAGAGGAGCCTGCTCAACCCCAGACAGTCACAGCTTGTGCCCAGGGAGCTGGTCCCACTGGTGACAGGAGCACGGTAGGAAGTGCAGGAGGTGGGCATAAAACCAGATGTCAGGCTGAAAAACTTGGGAAAATTCATCATTAATAGGGTTTCTTGCTTTCCTATACTCATCAGCTGCATCAGACACAGTGTCAGACACACAGAGCAGCCCAGAGAACACACTGCTACCAGGTAAGTTCTCAAAGACCAGCCAGTGTTACCCTTTCCCTTGATAGCCAGAGAGGGAAAAGCATCCAGGGAAGTTCTGCTTTCTCTCCATCTTACACATCTTTATTTAATTCAATTGAAAGCAAGCACACATATTTGAAATGGAATGATTTAAATCCATGAATTGTTCTAAATCCAGGAGAAATGCCAAACTCCCTGTTTTAATACATTTTCAAATTGCCTTTTCCTTTTGTCTCAGGGAGCCAAGATATGGCCATTTAATTACAAGCACAACCTCCATCTAAGGATCCCTTGTATTGAGGCTGGCGTGGAAAGGCATCCAATTTTTCCATTGTCTGACCGAGGTCCTGAAATTAGTGTGTTTCATCCCTGGTTTGCATTTGGCATGGCTTGGTGAGCAATGCTTTGGGGAATGGGCTAGCAGTAATCTCTGGGCTCTGGGCTTTTTGTTTTCCTGCCCATTAGAGGAGACTAAATCCAGACTCCTGCCAGGTGAAGGGGACTTGATCTGGCTGCTTTCTGCTGCTCAAACATGGGACTAGAGGCATTTACTGTCTGGGAGAAAAGGAATGGCAGAGGCTGGGAGAAAAGGAATGGGAAAATGGAGGCAATGAAAAAATTGTGGCAAAGGAGAGAAGCAAGAATGGCATTGTAAAGAAACTACAATGTTGTCCTTGTGGTAGCTGCACAAAAATGTTTCCCTTGGTTTGCTTGGAGTCAAGAACAAGAGTCAATCTATGTAAGGAGTTGCTCCAGGTGTATACGCAGAAGATCAGTTCTGAAAATCCCTGCAAAGTGCTTCTCCAAAGGTTGAGGGGACCCAGATATGAAGGGATCATTTTCCATCTGGGATTACCCTAAACCCAGGGTAGAAACCTCTCAATGCTGGAGCCACTGCACCCTACCTGAGGGACCAGGGTGTGCAGAGCTCACTCCAACCTGCTCCCACTTAATTTAAACAAAAGCACCTCCCAGTGCTAGGATCACCCACTCGCAGGTCTCCCTTCTGCCATCAGGCTGCTGCTAATAGGTGTGGTGCCACCCCAGCAGCGCAGTAGTTGTGTCTTCCCCATCACTTGCCAAAACCACCCACTGCCCTCATCTCACAGAGGTGACCAGGGTGGACTGCAAAGCCACCCTGGAGGTGATAGAACAGTGTGGGGGACATCTGCCCGCTACCACTCCCCAGATTTGTGTCTGTGCTGCCCACTCCACTCCATGGACAAGAGGATATGGAACAGACCCTGGCTGATGTGGAGGTACCCATGAGTGGTATCAACACCCCCAACACCCGCTGTTGGGGCTGGTAGGGGCCTTAGCCAGAGCTGATGGAGTGCTCAGCATCCCGTGCTGGCTCTCCACCCCTTGGACAAGCATTCTTCTGGCCTCAGGGAGTGCTGGGCCGGCTCTGGCTCCCAGGGAGCATCCGGGCCATGGTGGAGCCAGCCTCTTCCCCATCCATCAACCTTATCAGCCAGCACTGGCAGCCTGGCGGTCCCTGGCTGCATGGACAGCGAGCTGGGGCTGCGCGGCAAGAGACAGGCAGGAGGCATCGTGGAGATAAGCCATGACACAAACAGAAACAACAACTTTCCTCCTTGGGTACTTCAAAGCACAGAGCTGAAATTTATGTGGCTGCAGAGCCCACATGGGTGCTGGCAGGATGAGGGCAGCCTCAGTGTGGGGATGTGGGCAGGATGCAGTGTTAGGGACACAGATTGCCCATGCAGAGCTCTGGCTCTGACAATGTCTCCTGTGGAATGTAAATGGGACACAAGGTAATGACCAAAGCAGGTTGCTCTGCACTGGGAAGGGCACAATGTGATAAAAGCAGCAGCTCAGCCCCAAGCAGGGTTGTACTCCATGACCCATGGCTCTCTGTGCCCATGGGCTCCCAAAGCATCCCATAAAAATATATTCTGAGTGATTTGCAGGGAGTGGAGTGAAGAGGGCCATTTGCTTTTCACATGCAACTGTCTCACCAGGCATAAAGCAGCTTTGGCGACCGTCTCATGTGCTGTCAAAAAGATTTAGTGCTATTCCTGAGGAAAGTAAGACCCCAGACACAACCTCGCTCCACCTGCCTCAAGAGTTCCCACGAGTGTTACCTTTGCTTGTATTAACTGGTACTTTATTCCTCTCCTGGTCCAAATGAAATCTATGAGGCTTCTCATGGCATGAGCTGAAACTCCACACGTGTCCAGCAGACATCACACCAGGGCATTACGTCTGTGAGGCTGTAGGGTTGTTGCCATCCCATTGGCACTACCACAGCATAGTGAGCGTCTGAACAGCACCAGAGGGAAAGACATTTCAGGACTAACTGGAAAAATAGCTGTGCTGCGGTTAACACAGAGGTGAAAGCATCTCCCACCTGAGATGGCTTTTGGATGATCTACTGCTGCAGGCTGCAAGGAAAGACCCAGAGAGGAGATCCGAGGGAGGTTAAAGCCAGGCTGCAGCACGGCGGTGGCCTTGGGGAGAACAGGAATGCCGGTATGGTGTGGAGGATGATGTATAGCAACATACACACACTCACAAACAAGTATATGCATACACATATAGCTTATACACATATTAACTTCTGCTGTACATACAGAAATCTTAATTTTCAAGTCTAATAATGCTATTGAAACAAAATGACACACACCTTTGCTGTTAATTGCCTCTTTTTCTCTTTATAGGACTCAGTTACACT
Organism: Chloroceryle amazona; assembly: GCA_027560015.1. Taxonomy (NCBI): domain Eukaryota; kingdom Metazoa; phylum Chordata; class Aves; order Coraciiformes; family Cerylidae; genus Chloroceryle; species Chloroceryle amazona. The sequence goes on along the minus strand of JANHFX010001069.1, from coordinate 21,068 downwards.
GAGCTTTGTCTTCAAGCCAAGTTGTTTTGAAAAATCAATGATCGTTACTTTTTTAAAAAGTGTCTTAAATTTACATAAGCATTATTCATCAAGGACTCTTGCATTTATTTGTCAACAAAATGACTCAAATTTAGAACTTTTATCTTAATTTGATTTAATTTCCTTTTCCCCAAAGTTAAGAGCCTGTTCCTTCAGTTTCCTTTCTTTCCCCCCTCCTCACTTTCAGTAAAGAAGAGGCTTGAAGGGTAAGGGGATTCCCATTTGTTTCACTTAAGTTGCATTTAAGTGAATTAAAAGTGGAAGGATTCCGTATTTTTTTATCTAGTTCATCACCAGACAGACCTATGGCAGGTGAAGGAGGAAGTGTTTATTTCACCCTGTAGCTTCTTTGGAAAAAGAAGCCCTTTTCCTCAGCTGCCCCCACAGGAGGTGTGGAGGAAGGGTCTCATCACATGCAGTTTGATGAAAGGCATCCTGATGCTGGAAGATCCATACTTCCTGCTTCATCTCTTGCATCAGGGCAGCTCTTCCAACTTTCTCTTCCTACTGTGACCGTGGCCCAGGACTTCTTGACATTCTGCTGCCCATCCAGAGTTCTAACCTTGGCTTCCAGCAATGACTCCGCACACTAGCCCCACTATTGGGCATTAACCACTGTGCACCAGGATCATGGATGTGACCAAACACCATGCACCAGGATCATGATTTTGAGCTACCACAATGCACCACCTTCATCAGAAATGGTGATGTAAAAGGTGCCTCCCTCAGTCTGATTGTCTGTCAGGTGCTGGGGGAGTGGTCTCTCCAGTCAACCCCTCCTTAAAGGGGGTGGAAGCCCCCACCCTAGTTGAGATGCTCCAGCCTTTGCTGGGAATGGAGCCTGATATCATCCTGTGCCTTCCCTGCTGCCCTGCCAGCACATATACATACTTACATACATTATGATATCTTGTTTTAATTACATTAGAGCAAATGACTCCTTCCCTATGGTTTATATCAGTGCTTTGGGTTTGTAATTTATCTTGGCACAGTCTAGACTGGAGCCACTTTGAAGCTGTTTGAAACAGGATGAGAACAAACAATTTTTCCAAAGTGACCGGATTAAGAAAACTGGCAGCCATTCATCTTTGGGGGAAGGCTTGTGGCAGCACCGTGTCCCCTCTGGAGTCCTGCCAACCTCCTGCTCCCTAACCTGCTGGGACAGAAAGGTCCTAACCCTTCAGAGGGTGGGAAATCAAACCACTGGCTACTGTGCATGGAGGGCGGTTGGCACAGGGCACCATCAGGGGTGTCTGCACAAGGAGGATCTGTTTATTGCTAGTTGTTTGCACTTAGTTTATCCCCAAGTGTTAGAGATGAGGCAGTTGTGCTGAGCAGATAGTACTGCATCAGGAGATGTGGTGTTCAGTATCGGAGAGTACCAACTACAGCTGGTCCTGCTGCTCCTCCAGCACAAGGGGCTGTGGTCACCCCATCCCATACCTGGAGTGTGGCTTCTCCAAGCATTTGCTAACCCACATGCAGTACCTTCCTTATAAACCTTACTGATGTCCTTAATCCAGGAAATCTCTATTTTCTTCAGATAAAGTAACACTGAAAACATCTTTACTAACTTCTAGAGTTTCCCAAAAATATTTCTTTATTTAAAAAAACAAAAAAGACCAAACTCTTCCACTGACTGGAAAAGGTGGTTTTCCTCTAAATTACTATTTTCAAGCACCCCAAAATTTGGAGGTCTCATTTTAGGAGAAGCACAGTATCAGGAATATATCTTCCTGAGCCTTGCACTGACCTTATATGGATCCCTCTGCATAGGCAGCGTGGGGTCCTCAGGGCCTCTCCACCCTATTAGTGCCCTTATTCTCTAGTCTGCCAACCCTGCCAGGGACAGCTCTTCATCACTTCAGGACCTGCCAGGCTCCCTGGCCACTCTGCATTGCCACAAATCCAGCTCTGAACAGCAGCAGAGCTCTCATGGAAACACATATGTTTTCCATGTTCTTCCACCCAAATGCTGGGGTTTTAAATATTCTAGCAGCACTGTTGCTTGGCAAAAGCTGCCAGGGTTTATGACAGATCCCTCCTCCTTAAGGCTTTGAAATAAGGCTGTAAACATGTTTGCCAGGCTAAAGTGTTGCCCATAAAGAGGGTTGCTCCCCTCATGATGTGCCTATTGGCTCCAATTAGCACTGTCAGGAGTTAACCGCAAAGAGAAAGCAGAACTTATCCCTGGGAGTGAATTGATATATTTATAACATTTTCAAAGCAAGATGGATATTTTTTTTTCTTTATGAAACTACCCATCTGCAACAGGAAACAAAATCCCAACCATCCCCTAAATAGCTGGAAGCGGGAGGATGCTGTCTGCTTTCCTCAAGATGGAAATCCCGCTTTGTTTGTTAAGCATGGGATAAGATCGGCTGGCATTTTACTGATGCTTTGCCCTGGCCATCACCAGAGCTGGGGACAGGGAACTCTGCCCAGCTATGACCGAAGCAGAAGAATAGCACCTTTGCACCATGGGGTCAGGAGCCAAGGGCAGGTTTTATCTTGGTTTGGGTGCCTTAGTGAGAGGAGATGGATTTTCTCAGAGTTCTGCCTGGGTACCACCAAAGTTCATTTGGGCAAGAGCTGGAGGAGCTCAGCGCAGCAGGATTTCAGACCCATCTCATTCAACCATGCCATCACAGATTTAGGTACTGTAAGACACCTGTGTTGGGAAGCAGTGGTTCCACTCGCCACTTCTGGATTTAATGGAGGCAACACACTCTCTGCAGGACCACTTTCAGTTGTTGGGCCAGGGGAATGGTCACCTCAGGGGAAAACTTGTAGTAATCCCATGTGGAGACAAACCTCCTTGTGCAAGAGATCTGGAGAGTGGGCTGGGTGAGACCTCCCTGTTGGGCTTCCTGCTCCCATGAGAATGATGGCATCCTCAGTGGGAAGCAACAGGAGGGAAAGGCTAGGACTGCATGGGCTCAGCCATCCTCACACTCCACAACGACACATCCAGCCATCACTTTGGGTTCGCTTGCATTCATTGCCCCATCAGCACAACAGGGTACCTGCCTTCATCCTTCAAAGTCCTTCCACCTCTGCTGGCCACAGCCCAAAGGCCCCTTCTCTGGCAAAGCAGCTGCTTTCTGTCACAGTGCTGTCGGGAAGGAGCCAGGGCTGGGAGGTGTTTGTACAGGCAGGAGTTACAGCCATCGCCTGCTACTGACTGTGTGCTTTGCTCAACCACCAAGAGCTAAGCAGCCTGCCCATAACTCAATGCTGAAACTGCCCAGGCGAGGTGGCAGCCAACAACAGGGGGTTTATGGACCTTGGAGAGGACTTTTTTAGTGATAACTTCAGGGGACTTTGATTCTGGGAAATGCTGGAAGCTTGTTGTGCTCATTAAAGGAAAGGAGGCAATGCATTTGGCAAAGGGGTGAGTGTGCTGCTGAGCTCTGCCCCCATGACACATCCCTGCCAGTCTTCCTACCATCACAGTGGGCAACAGCTCCTGTCCTTGCCCAGGTTTGAAGTCCTTTGAGGGAACTGAGCCTTCTCAGTGCCTTTTCCCCCTTTCTCATGCTCACTGGTGAAGGAAAGGATTGAAGTGCTGTGGGAAGATGAGGACAAAATCACAACTCCTTTGGGTCTGTCCAGGGATAAGCCATGCCTCAGTTTCCCTGCAAAACCTGCTTGCAGCATGCTGCTGCTCTCAACACAGAAGGCTATCAGGAGCTCAGGCATTGTGCTCAGTTCTGCCTCTCAGGAGAAAACAGTCAATGTCGAGCCCTGAGCATCCCCAGCGCATCCCCAGCATTGACAGCAGGCATGGGCCAAGGCCCTGCTTTGGGGCTGGGCTCAGCTCGGCAGCTGAATCAGCAAATAATTAACAGCGGCCAGAGCTGGGGGATTAGCATTCCGCTCCTCTCCAGTCATCCAGCCCGGCTTAACCCTTTCATCCACTTGTCTCTGAAGCCCCGAAGATTTGGGGTCTCCAGGGGGAGATGGTTAGGTGCAGTTGGCGCTGCTGAGGACATGCCCAGGATGCCATGGCCAGTGTCCCCTTGCCGGAGTGGTGTCCTTGCCACAGTAGCATCCAGGTAGCAGGCGCAGGGCTCAGGACAAGCCGTCAGTCCCGTGCGTGGCGGCTCGTTTGTTCACCTCCGGGCAGCCCGATGACAGCGCTTCCCTTTACTACCAGCTGCAAAAACCTGGCAGCTGATTTAGGAGAGCTCCCGGGGCCCAAAATGTAAACCGTTTTTCACCAGGAATGTATAAGCAAGCCATAAAATAAGGGATTTGAGTCTGGTCACATGGGACAGGCCTCCCATAAAATTGAAGCATTGATCTGTATTTTAGTGAGCAGCTTCGAAGCTGCCCAGATGATTGAAGACCTGAGCTTTAACAAACTCTGTAATCTCCCACCATACATCTGAAGTGGCATGTTTGAAGTCCGAGGACGAGTTATTTATATTATTTGTATAATACACGGTGAAAGGACATTAGCCACAGCTCACGCACTGGTGGAGGGTATTGCTGCCAGGCAGAGGGAAGCAGAGGGTCTGTGGTGCCTCGCTCCGCACCAGGGCCGCCCCACACACAGGCACATGTGTGACGGCCGAGGTGGCCCAAAACTGCAGGATCCAGCTGTACTACTGCACATCAATGACATTCTGTCTGCCCTGTGTCATCTGCAGTTGCTGGGCTGGGACATGTGGTCCAGCCCTGCTCTCCTGGTGAACGTCACCCCATTCCTGGCATGTGTCACACCTTTGCCACTAGGTCAGCCCCTTCTCAATCTCTGTTACTCTCTTTTTGATGTCTGTCACCACCTTCCCAGCAAGTGTCACCTGTTCCTGGCATGTGTGACACTTTTTATGACACATGCCAGGATCATCCTGATGTGCATCACCTCGTTCTCAGTGTGTTACACCTGCCTGGCATACATAGCACCTTTCACAGCATATATCACACATTCCCAGAATGTTATTCCATTTCCAGTGTCACCCCTTTCTGGGATGGATCAACCTCCTCCTGGTGTGTGTCCCCACTGCTGGTGCTGGCTGGGCTGTACTGGGACACAACACAGCTCATGGAGTCTCCCTTGCCTTGACAAAACCACACAGGGAAAAAGGCCCACTGTCATTCTTTCATTTCTGTGTCCCAAACTGTCCTCACACATCAGCAACAAGAAAAATATTTGGAGAAGTATATATTCACTGTAAAAAGTGTAAATTTGGATGTAAACAAAATTGTTTATAATTTCCAATCAAACTCTGAATAGTTCTGGTAAGGCTGGAGGGATGCTGGGGTGAGAAAGTGTCTCCTCCAAAACTAAACTGAACCAGAACTCCTGGGGTCACCTAAAGCAAAAAGTTTTTAATGAAGTGTCTTGGTAGCTTTCCTGCACCAAATCTCCATGTTTCCCTGTTAAATATTTTTGGGGACAGCTGCGAAATCTAGTAAGTGTGTGGGAAAGGGAAGCTCTTGGTTTTGGTGGCAGCTTCCAGAATGTGAGGCTTGGTGAGACACCATCTGCTTCCCCACTGTGCTGGAAGAGCCTCCCAGGAGTGCTGCAGGGATATGCAGCACAGGCAGTGGAACTGCTGGCTTCCCAAAAATCCATTTTTTCTTTTTCCTCCTTCTCTCTTGGAGTATCACTAATCACAATAGTTTGTCTCAGGATGTTATTGTCCAAATAACCAATAACCCCTGGAAATCCCCACAAGCCCCGCACCATGAGAGCCACTGCCAGGGCAGGTGCAGCAGCTCAGGCTCAGCCCCGGTTTCCTACTGCAGGCATCAGGGGTAGGTGGAATACTGCACAATAGTTAGCCTTCAGCAAGCATTCTGTGGCAGCCAGAGCCAGGCTCCCATGTCCTTGGCAGGACGATGGGAGGCTGTGATTACTAAATCCCTTGCCCACTTAAGGCAGGCTTGGTGCTCCAGCACACAGTGAGGCATATTTGAAATGCTTTGGGCCAGATTTGGACTCCTGTGCCATTCAAGCTTTCCAGCAGTGGCCCAGAAAAACCCTTTCCCCAAGAATACCCCCTGGCTACACCACTGAATACATGCTGTCAGGGGGTCCTTGGGCTGGGCACTTATGAGGAGACAGGAGGGATGGGGTCTGCTTTGTAGAGGCAGCCCTGAGCAGAACCGTTGGGGCAAGATGGCCAAGGCCAGCTGCTGCTGGGGCTTTTGCAGCCTCACATCACAGTCCAGGAATGATGAGGTTCGAGGGGACCACCAGGACCCTCTTGGGGTGCATCACTCCCGCCCAAGCAATGCCCCTTGAAAGGGAGACAGTTAACTCAGTGACACTTAAAAGAGGGATTAAGCACACAAACCTGATAAGGGATTAGGAGGGTTGTGTCTCACTCCCTACCAAGTTACCAGATAGCACAGGGAATGGGGATAGGGCTGCTGGTGGCAGGACCGAGCTGTGGGGTAGGCAGGGTGCACAGCCCCCTGCACTTTCTTCAGAGGGAAGGTGGTGGAGCAATGCTGCAGTAAATGCCCAGCATTTTGCCACATGGGGAAATTATTAGGACAGATTTTTTGTAGGAATCAGAGCGTCACTTTAATAGCATTCACTTGAATGTTAAGAGTGTGTCTGGGTGTGTGAGTGCTAGATGACTGTGAAGTTCCCTGATCACAGGGAAATTACTACAGTTACCTGCTTGCCTTTCACAGAATGAAAAAAATAAAGTCTGGAAAGGACCAAGCCCATCAATTCATCTGTCCCAGTGACCAAAAATCCTCACAGTCACTTGCTGCTTGGCTAGAGTTAAGTCTCAGACAGCACCTTACAGGGACGTAAGACAAATCAGCTCCTGCCTTGAAGACTTCTGCAGGAGAGCACAGCCCAGCCTTGGCCAGCTGATGTCCTGCCCTGGCCGCAGCTGGCTTCAGGGCAGGTTTTCCTCCAAAGCTGAGAGAGTCCTGTAAGTGTGTGAAAAATCAGCTTTTGCTAAAAAAAAAAAATCCCCAAACCAAAACCATTCTGAAAAGCTTTAAATGTGATCACTTAAAAAGGGGGGGGGGGGGGGGTAAATAATTTTATGTTGGTCTCAGGAGCTTTGCTTGCCTGAGTCAGGATTAGGGTTGTTTTTTTTTATGTATCACATCAGAAAATACTGTAAAACATACTTTCAAAGCCTCAGAGGACCTCGGCCTCCTCGGAGTATTCAAAAGCATCAATTACACAAGCATTACAGGCAGGATAGTTTGTACGAACCCTGTTAAAAAGTCAACCTGAGATTTGTGCCTCTAAATCCCCTCGCTGCCCTCAGGGCTGGAACTGATTTCTGCCCAGGCTTCAGCACTAGGAAATGTTTCAGTTTAAAAAATGTTGAGAAACATTAAAACCAGGCCGTATGCACTTATTATTGAGAAAATCCCACACAGATGGACTGCATTGAACGGCGAGCAATTATTTTCTGCCATTCTCATGAGTTAATGAGATGATCAGAAATCCCCGGCGGCCTTCCTTTGCCTGCAGACCTGTGCATCAACCTTCTCTACTGCAGACTGGGGTAGTGATGCTGGCATCAGTCCCTTTGCCAGTCCTGGGGCTTCCTGTCAGGGCACTAAGAAGGCAGCAAAGGCAGACCCTCACTTTTCACAGGGCTGGAAGCTGTAAAGCCTGGGACACAGCGTTTTTTTGATCCTGAACATGTCTGGTTGTGTCTGCACAGCAGTGACCCACATGCTGGCAGGAGCTGGTATCCTACAGCAAACCCATGGCTGACTGGATGCTGTCAGGGTTTGGCACAGCACAGGCAACCAAGGCGAGAAAAAACAATCTTTTTCTTTTCCCTGTACAAAACCAAGTTTGACATTCTGATGCCAGCAGGGCATCAGATTTGCCACGATTACTGAGCACATCCCCCTTTTGCCAAACATAGGGTGCTGGTGCTGAGCTGGGTCTGGGCACAGCAGCTGCCCTGCTTACTCCTCCTGCCAACGCTGGCCGATGGAGAGCCCTGGCTGGGCCAGACTGCAGGTTGTTTACATCCCCTGGTGCCTCTGCGCCGTTGGGAGCCCTGCAAACTGCCGAGCATGATGCACACTCACTCCTCTGGCATGAGCAGAGTAGAGGGTGGCTGAGGTCTGCACCCTTATCAGCACCAGAGCCCTAATTACTGTCCTAATGTCTAATACTCCCAGTTTGGTTGGTACCTTACAGGCCTGATTCCCTTAGACAGAAGCTGTTATTGTCCAGATGAGGGGTTTGAAGTTCTTGCAAACACAAACCTATCCTCAAAGGGTATTTCTTTCGCTGACACTTCCCAAGACAAAGAAACATTTCTGCCTGTGTTTTTGCAGATGGATCTGGTCTTTACCCACATGGCACCCCCATGCACCCAGCCCCCACTCCCAGCCCCTGAATATTTGCAGGGTTTCTGCTTTCAACAAGGAAGGGATGTGGGGTGGGGTCAGGACGACCACCTCAGTGCAGGGTGGGAGGGCAGACCCTGCTGACAGTGGGTCTGTAGCCTGTTTTACTGGTGTGCTGGGCTCCATTTTACTGAGGCACCGGATTAGGCTCCATCCTGCAACTCTGGGGTTATAAGACCTGCCTCAGCAGGGAGGGCACGATGTGACAGTGGGGACTGCAGGCTTGCCAGGGTGAGTGTAGAATGGGGTGGATGCCAGTGAGATGCTACAGACTGCTGTTTGCAGAGCGTGGAGCTGGAGGCTCCAGAATGTTTCACACAGACCTGGGCTGGATGCGGCTTGTCGGCCCTCTCCCAAATTCTCTGTTTATAACCAGGAAATGGCTGGATCATTTCTTTGTACCAGTCGCTCACCTCCAGCGGGATGTGAGGCCGCCTGCTCTGCCTGGGGTCAGCTGAATGAGGCAGCAAAGGGAAATCTCATGGCCTTTCTGCAACATGAGTTAATCGAATTGTGTCTCATTAGCGGCACACAAGGGGAGAGCCCGGCACTCGCCAAGCCTAGAGCAGAGCTCTGGTTTGCCCGTTCTGGGGGAAGAACAGCTCTTGTACACCAGTGGAATCAGTGATTTAAAGAAGTAATCTGATCAGATGTAGCGAGTTATTATAACGGACTCAGCAACTTTAACGAGCTCCTGCACAGACTGGATTACCACAGTCACTCATCCATAGTTCATTAGAGCTGGGAAAGGGATCCACGACAAGTCATGAAATATGACCTCCTAATCTTGCCTAAGCAGGAGAAGCCCAGCTATAAAGAAAATACATTTTAAAAATATCCACAGAGTGACTAAATCTCCTTTGTGCTAAAAGGCAATGAAAGAGGACCCACGAGAGAAGGGGATCTGCTCACAGGACATGTTTTTCATGAACACAGTTAAAGAGACTTTGCACAAGGGTGGTGCACTTGGGTGGAGGAGCAGAGGTCCTTCTGTTTTTCGCCAATCAAAAATATCTTTCTAATGGTTTTCTTGGGGTTCCTAGGGTAAATAAATAAATAATGGTTGGTTGGAGAAATGAGACAAGCAAAGCCACTGTTCCCATGAGCAGCAGCAGGCAGAGAGTCCAGAGGAGGAAGGTCTGCCCATCCTGGAGAGATGCCCAGTTTCTGGTGTCCCTGTCAGTCCCAAATACCCTCACCCAGTTTGGGTGTGGAAACATCATTTATTGACAGTGAATAGCAGCCATATGGCATCTGTGCACCTGAGGCTGTCCCCAACCCATTCCTTTCCCAGGAAAGGTGAGTTTGGCATCACCCCAAGTATCCACTCTCCAGGACAGCTTGCTGGGGCAAGGATGCTTCTCTGAGTATGGCACATCACCTGGTGACATCAGGTCATGTGTGCATGTCCCCAGGGCTGAGGAAATTGCCCAGCTCAGCTGGTGGGGCTGGAGCCTCTCTGGTGGGGTGAGGTGGTAGCCCAGGGCAGGATCAGGGCTGGGAGGACAAGGTGTCCACTGGCACCTGGAAAAAGTGGGATGGAGCAACTGGGACGGTGGCTGGTGTCCCAACAGCTGGTAGTGATTTCAACAACTGGTTCTGCTGAGATGAGCCACAGCCAGCACCACCCCATAGGTGGTACGAAGCAGTAACATCCAGATGAACAGAGAAGAAAGCAGAGGTCCAGAAAATGCAAGGCCAAATCCACGACCCCTGAACCATGGGTGTGGACAGCTCTCTTAACTGTTGTGGGAAACATATATCACCCTATGGGCAAGGTGGCATGGTAGCAATGATGGCTGTATGGAGGGATATCGACACAGGACTTCCCAAGTAGGACACTCAAAGAGAAACCCTGAGAAGATTCTCTGTCCTCTGTAAACCAACCCAGCTCTTATCAGGGAGAGCATTCAGCAAGCGATGAACTGAAGACTTCATTAATACTACTGCAGCTGGGACTGCTCAGGGGCTTAACCTGAAGCATGTGCTCCTCCTGTTGAGGGTCTTAATGCACTTAGTGAACATCCGGATACAACTCACCCCTTCCAGACCTTTCTTCTCTCCATGGGCAATCGGGTTATCTGGAGGGGAAGGAAGCCTGAAAGCTGACTCTGTCATCTAGGGCCGCTTTCATTCCTCGGCAGCCCCGGGGGACGATTTGACAGTAAGGAACTTTGTGAAGAGGAATGTCCTGTGATGGACAGCACTTAACAGGACACCTCCACACACACCCCTCAGCAGAGTGGCCGTGGGTGCAAACTCCAACTCATCCCCAGCAGCCTCTTGGTGTAGAGAGGTGATGCTGAGGCTGAAGGATGCCCACCCTCACCCTCACAGTGGACGAATGCTTTCCCTCCAGACACCTCTGTGCAAGCACTGGTACCTCTGGACGCGCAGGCTCTGCAGACTCCAAATGCCGAGAAATGTTTGACAGAGCAGCATACGTATTCCAAACATTGTTTGATTCATGTTTTAAAGTCTCACTTGCAAGCATACTTCCCCAGCTCAGACATCAATCACTACAAATATGTTCTTATAAACAAAGCAATACAGACTGACTGTCTCTTCCACTCCTACCATATGCAGGTCACCGGGCAGCACCCTGAAGAGGGGCTCTTCTCAGCATATCCTAGCCCCCCTGGAGGACACCAGCACAGGTAGCTGGGAAAAAGCAACAGGAAACCTGTTATCAGTAACATGGTGCTACCCAAGGGCATGTATCCCAAAGGAAGGTAACCTAAGTCCTTCATCTCTACACTGAGGATGACTTGCTCCTGCTGCACAGGCAGTACAGAAGGGTGTCTGTCCTTGCAGTGACCAGCCACCCCTTCAGATCCTCATCTACCATCACCATATCCCCCACCAAACACACATACCTGTCATTTCGGGGGTGAGGTCTTGACAGGCAGGGACAAGGGATGCCATGGTCAGGATGAGTATTTCCCTTCACCCAAGGGATAACAAGACCAGGCTCCTAATTTCATTTTATGTTTTAATCCTGAATGTCCGACTATCATATCTAAGACCTACAAGACAGCCCCCCCTTCACCATTAGGGACCTGCTGTTTGTGGTGTGGGCATGGGGACATCACAGCTGGCTGCTCCCCATTGTCACCATGCTGTCACCACCAGTGCTTTCCTGCCCACATTGCCTGCAGGAACATGAGGCTGTGGGATGTGGTTGTACAGGCTTCCTCCACCACCATGGGCATCCCAGACTCTACAAGCCCCATCCTTTTCCACCACAAGGCAGGGTCCCTGAAGCAGATCCAGCCACAGAGCCAGCCCCGCTGCTGTCTTGGCACCCTGAGGGTCCTTATAGAAACAGTGAGACAGGACAGGGAGGGAAGTAAAAATGTCTGCTCCAGACTCATGGGTTTTGGAGACTTTTTAAGCAAACTTCCTTTCCTTAGGACACTCCAGCAAAGTGCAGGATCCCACTGGTAGGCAACTCTCAAACTCCTCAGCCCTCTGTTTAGGAAAAATAAATAGGAAAGAATCCAGCAGCAGTGCTTTCCTCCCACTGTGTGAGATGGATCGGTGCTCACTACCGCAGGAGAACTGTCCCACTGTGATCTAACCCAGCACTTTGTCCTGAAATGCTCTGCTATGGCCAAACAAATGACTCTTCTGGAGCAGGGTGACACATTCCAGCCCCAGACAGTGACACTGACATATTAAATCATCCTGGAAGGTTTAATGGGAACATGGCACTGGCAGAGCCAGCAATAGGAAATTTATGAGGGATTCAGGAGAAGAAGAGGAAAACCAACAGTGTTTGCTGGTGCAGGAGGCTGGAAGATCCAGACGGGACAGCATCCTAGCCATGGTATGGTGGCATTTATTATGGGAGATTTGCATGCAGAGATGGAACGGGAGTATGATGGCACAAAAAAACAGGGTCCTGGCTCTTTGTCACCCATGAGAGAACAATTGAGAGGTGGTGGTGTAGCCATCTCCTGCCTTGGAAATTATTACCGCTGTGGTCCCACCATGGCTCTCAAATTGAGGAAACCCCATCCTGATGCCAAGCACACACAGAGCAGATTTTTCAGAGCAGCAATGTTGCATCCCACATGGATTTGAGGAGGCTCAAGCTCTCCCAGGTCAGTACTGTGCATCCAGCCAAGAGCCACAAGACATATCTAACAGGTGACTCGGGCTCATACAGCTCAGGGCTGAGAATCAACCTACTGATGGGAGCCTGCTCACCACCCAAGTTCCCCATTTCAGCCAAAGCACAAGGATGAGGGAGGCTTTGGACACATACATTCTGGGTTTTCCTCCCCTGCTCTTGGCCTGCACCAGTGAGGGGCGGAAGGGTTGTATCAGTCAGTATCTTGACTGAGTCAGAGCGGCACCAGCCGCGATGGCCTGAGATACCAGCAAGCGGCTCAGCCACAGGGCTCCAGGGCAACAATTAGAGAGGAGACAGCTCCTGCCTGCACCCAGCTGCCTTCCCACGCTGCAGGGCAGGGCTCAGGGATCCCCGGAGCCCTCCGGCATTCTCAGGGGGCCCCAGCTCCACTGCTTTGGGGTATTTCCCTGCAGAGGGGTGAGGAGGGCACTGTTCCCACAGCCAGCCCTGTCTAACAAGGCACCACTGTGAGGGCAGGAGCAGGGAGCAAAAATGTCTCGCTTCTGTATGGACATTACTAAGCCTGTTATCAGCATAGGAAGAGCTGGAGCTTAGGGGCAAATAGGAGATACTTTGCCTATTGCAGTTTTTTTTCCTACCATGATCTGACCCTGCCCACTCGCATGGTGCAGGCAAGCAGCACACCGAGCTCCACAGCTCGCTTGCCAGCAAGCTTTGCATGAACTCCTTCACCTCCAGCTCCCTGCTTGCCCAGGCAGGGGCTGCTCAGAGCTCAGAACCCAGAGCAACGTTGTTAAAAAAAAAAAGTGGTTTAAGTACTGGTGTCTCTAAGCGCAGGAGAGCTACTGGCATGGCTAAATGCCACAGCCCAGTTCACCTGGCCAGGGGCTGCTCTCCACAGACAGCATGTTTGGATCTCAGCAGCTTTTAACTGGGAATGTGGTTTGTAACTATGGTCAGGATAAAGAGATGGGTGATTATGGGACTTCTGTAGGTCTTCCCGGTCCCACTGCCTACCTGCAGCTTGCACCAGCCTCACCACTCCACACCAGATTGGATCCTGGGGCTTATTTTCATGAGATTTCAAGGCTATGGCCAGCTCAGAAATAAAAGTTTTTCTCCTGGTGAGGAAGGATTCTTCCTGGGGGTCATGCTCTGTGCTTATTTTAAACCTCTGCAAATACAGAGCAGAGCACAAGCTTGCTTGGGAGTGTTACAAGGGGTACTTTCACCTGCTATGGATGCGTGTAAGAGGGAGGGGGAGAAATGTCTTCCTCGTCCCATATACTAAATAATAAGATCCATATGAAGAAAAACAAGGTCTCAGCGAAGGGAATGCACCCACAAAGGCCTTTATCTGGCAGAATCAGAGAAACATCAGCTGCAGCACGGGAAGCAAGCATGCTGCTCACAGGAGACCTAGCCCATCTAGGGTTTCGGCTCTGGTTAATGACACTGCAAATTAAGCCTGTCATCCTTAGACAAGATGTTTCATGCCATTTCTACTCAAGAAAACAATAAGTACCCTCTAAAACTGTGGTTTCACAGCAGTGTGTCCTCTTCTCCCCCCACCCCCTCATGAGGAACTCTCAGGGTTGTGAGGACATGGTATTGGGTGCTTGCTGCCATCCAGCTGCAGAGACCCTCCACCCTACGATTTCGGCATGCCGGAGACAGCTTCCTCCTGGAGAGCCAGCGAGGAGGAGTGCCCGTCCAGAGGGATCCAGTTCCCCTTATAAACTGTCAGGTTCACACAAATGCATGAATAATATTTTTGCTAATTGCACAGGTGTCACGCTGAGCATCCCAGCGTGGTCTCACCGGGCTGGGCTTTCTGAATAAGGGGGGCAGCTGCATGTCAAAATTTCATCACCAAAGACCCTAGGATAGAAATATTTGTGCCAAAATCACAATCTGATGCTGCTTAGCAGAAAAAAATCACTATATATGCATACCATATATGTATATAAATATTTTGATTTATATATACAAATATATATGTATACGGTTTTTAATTTCTTTATATTTAAATGTCATATCAAGATCGCTGGTGTGTATATTACTGGCTTAAGAATTACTGGGTTTTTTTCCTGTGCTTGAGGTGTAACATGGTGTCAGTGAAAGGAAAGGACTTATAAAGGGCCTTAATACTTCATTGGGGAAGGGTTTTTGTTTGTCCTGGAGGGAGTGCCCTTGGCTCCTGAATGGGATGGGCTCTTTGAAGAGTCCAGAAGGAGCTCTGGGGAAAGCTCACAGCAGGTCCCAAATCTCTCCCTGACAAAACACACCCCCTGCAAGCCTTCATCCTGATGGAAAATACACTGTGCTGAAGTCAGATACTTCACTGGCCAGGGCAAAACTGCCAGTTGGTGGTGGCCCAGTGCTTGCCAGCCTTGGTCATGTACTGCATAACATCCCTGGATCTGCTCCACCACTGACACCAGTGGATGGGTTTTACCATGCTTCCCTGGAAGCTTTTGGATTTACAGAGCATAACAAACCTCTTTTGTCCAAATGAGATTTTTCCTGCAGAAATGGCTATTTTTAAGTTGTTTTATTTTATCTTAATGGCTTCTCAAAGGGCAGAACTGTTTTGCATGAAGCTGCTCCAAATGTTTCCAAGGAAAGTTTAAGAGAAAACTGGATTTTTATTTAAGTGTGCTTTAATGGGTAAGAATTGTTTTTCCTTCCTGTTCACTGCTCTCCTTGGTAAACAAGGAGCCAAGAGCAAAAATGTCTTAAGCTCAAATCAAACTATTTTGTTTCAGTTTTGAGAATTGGGGAAGGATCAGCATTTTTACAGGAGAATTTTTTTCCCTTCCAATAAGCTCCATTTCTAATTTTTTTTTTTTTTTCTCCACAGCATGTTAGGAGGAGTCGCATATTGACATACAATAAATAAATAAACCTGTTACTCGCTGCAGCTCTGGATTCACTTTTCACAGCATGTCCCCATCCCGTGACTCCAGGAAAGCAAAGCAGGGTGATGTCCACAGGGGTACCATGGACCACACTGACAATAGGACATCTGGTGATTTTTGGCCTTTTTCCCCCAGACATCCCCACTCTGCCCATGGGTCCCCTGGAGGCACCAGCAGAGCTGTGCTGGGTGCTGGGTCCCAGCCTGAGGTCAGGGACAAAGTGACATCCTGAACCAAAAAAGCAGGAGCTGCCTGGATGATGAAGAGTGAGACCAGGGTAGCCTTCAAGAAAAAAAAAGAAATTAATCAAAAAGATGTTTTCTTGTCCCAGACCACCCACACTCAGAGTGCTTCACTGCTGGATAAAAGGACAGAGGGTGGCAGGTACCATGGGGCATCCCCCACTGCATTGTGGGGCTGGCAGCTGCAATGCTGCTGTGATTGTGTACTTCAAGAGCATATTCCAGAGACAGCAGATGGGCCAACACCACAATGGCAGCAGCTCCAGCAAATGAGGCAGAGGGCTGGATACGGCCCATGGTAAGCAGCAACTTTGTGTGTGAAAATGTTTGGTTTAGCTAAAGAAACAACCACATTATGGATCTCCAGGTTCCTCCTTCTCCTTTTTTTGGTTCGTTTTGTTGTTGTTGTTGGTTGGTTGGTTGGTTTTTTGTTTGGATGTTTTTTGTTTGTTTTTGTTTTGTTTTGTTTTGTTTTTCAGGGGAGTCATAAAGCAAAACCAAAGGAACAACACAAATAACAGACCCCATCTCCACTCTGTCTCCTCCATCCCAAAACTTGCATTCTAAAAAGAAAAATATTTGTAGTTCCAGTCTGACACACTCCTGCTTCTATCACCTCCCATTTATAAAACAGGGGAAAAAAAGGTGGAAAAAAGCATTAAATTATTTAAAACTCTCAGCCTCCAAATAATTTTCAGTTGCAAAAAAAATTCTTACCACATGCTTGTTACTTTTTAAAACCATCTCAATGAACCCAGCCTTGAAAAAAACATCTTACAACTCTTGCCACAACCTGATGGCCAGCCCAGCAGCTGTACCGACCTCTTGAGATGTGGTGGGGGGAACCAGGGAAAAAAAAGAGCCTCTTCTCCCCTGGGAGCACCCAGGGAGAGAGAAGCCCTGGAATTTGGGGAGAGCTGAGGATAACCAAGATAATAAGGCACTACTAATTGTCCTTATCCTCCTACCCTGGCTGTGCTGGGAAGGTATAGCTGGAGCCAGCATGTGGGACTGGGCAATGAGAACTGGAATTGCCCCAGAAAACTTATAGACAAAATAAATTAAAATCCCCAAGTGGATTTGCATGGAGGGGAGGGTGGGAAGTGCAGCTACTGGCACGTAGTTCCATCACAGTGAAACATGGTCAGGATGCTGCTTCCCATCTTTGGCTTCTCCCCAGTGCCAGCTCACCATGCTGAGTCTGCAGCACAACAGAGCCCCATTAGAGCATCTCAAGCCACTGTCACCAGCCTTCTCCCACCACAAAGCCAGTCACCTGTAATGTCATGCACACACGGTGCAGGATAGGAGGAGTCCAACCAATGAGCCAAATCAGTGCCTGCACCAGTCATGGTGCCAATGGGACAGGAAGGAAGCCCTTCCTTCAAGGAATGTGGAATGGCAGTATGACCAGGGAACAGGGAAATTCCTTGTACATGTGGACCATTGTGGTATCTGGGGTAACTTGGGGTAGAAAGGGCCCCAAGCTCAAATTGTGCCTCCTTCTGCTGAGTTGCAAAGCAAGAGCTGACAGAGCAAAAGGTGTGAAGGCAAGTCCTCATGGTGGCACCACCAGGATAAGATGGAGAGAAAAGGGAGAGGGAGAAAGACACATCATGGCCCATCTCCTTTTTCCCCACTAATACATACAAGATGACACGAACCTGCACCCACATCCAGACAAGAAGAAAGTTGGAAGCAGTAAGCCCAGCTCTACCTCATCCTGATCCAGCAGTTTGTCTCCAGCCATGCCCCAAACCAGATGCTTCAGATGAAGACGCCAGGAGCTGCCTTAATAAGCGCTTATGCAATTCTCCCGCAGAGGAAATGTCTTTCCCAATCCCCAGCCATTAGCAGTTGGCTGATGCCCTGGAGCAGGACATTTTAGAGCCCTTGTAAATTTGCTTCAGGATTGGAAAGTGGACAGAGGAGGGGAAGGTACTGGTTTTTGTCAGGGACCTGCATCAGCTGGGTGCTCTTCTCCACTTCTGCTCATGAGCAGAGAGGTGCCACTGTGGGCCAGCACCCAAACCCTGCCCCAAGCCAGGGAAGGAGGAATGGCAGTTGATGGTGGTACCTCCTGCCCTGGGGTCAGCACCCAGCCCCAGAGCTTTTGAGGTCTGTGTTGGTCTCAGCAGGGAATCTGAGTGGGGAAAGATGAGGATTTAGGGTAGAAACATCACTCCTGCTTCAGTGCAAAAGCGTCTTCTGGAGGTCAAATGGGGAGCAAGTGGAACAGCTCTCCCTGCACATGGGTCACCTCTGCTGCCAGTCACAGACTAATTTTTTCCATCATCTCTAATTCTGTGTCTATGATGGGTAATGTAATATAAGCAAAAATTCCCTTTATGGCAGGTAGACCCTCCTTCCACTGAGTTCCATGGCAATCAGGTGGGAGAACAGCACTGTTTTAAGTAAGACTCAGGGCACCCACACCAGATTGAAGTAATGATTTTGGGGCTGGTTCCAGTGGCTGCTGTTACCTTCCTTTTGCCTATTGTTTGCATCCAAACCTAGTTGCAAATTGACATGAGAAGTCTTTGGGGAGCGGCTGCTCTGCTCTGCTCCGTCAGCACAATGAGCCGTTGTTGATACGGCCACAGAAATTTTCCAGGTTAATTTATGGCCACCACACCCCATTAGCAGCAATAAATGTGGAGCCCGGTTTTGCCGAAATTGTGAGTTACGATTTTTCAAATAAATACATTTTCCTATAAACCAGCACTCTGTTTAGTTTGAATGTTCCTCACAGACACATCCATCTACATAAAATACACAGGAGAGGAAGCTGAGCTGTGACTTTGCTCTGATGACATAAAAACTTTTGTCAACACAATGTCATTTACAGTACAAGCAAGGAGAGAGGACAAAAAATAAACAACAAGTGCCTGGCGCATCCTTTAAGAAGCACATGGAAAATTTAATAATCTTTTTTCCATAAAGCTTTGTTTTCCTTTTGATTTATCCAGACAGCGCAGTGGCTGCTTGGCCATAAATAGATTGTATTTCTTGAGAGGCAATGGTTGCAATCATCCTTTATGTCACCAGAGCGGTGGTGCAGGAGGTGTGTGTGCAGAGAAGATGCCGCAGATTGCTGCTGCGAACAGGAGCACGGCACAGCCATGTGGGTACCCAGCTTGCCCCCAATTCCTCCCGCTCATTTGGTGGTGTTTTGACAGCATGAACCACATTTGGGGTAGCTTGTATGATGTAGGTTCACACAGCCCAGTGATGTAGTTTAAGGGATGCAGCGATGTAGTTTAGGGCAGTGTGTGGGTGCAGGAGTGCACAATCACCAGCACATGTGAGCTCTCCTGCATCCTGACACTTTCCCCATCCCTACAAGACCTGTACTGGGACAGCAAGACATTCATGGCAAGCCCTCCCAGGGAGGAGGGTTACCCTGAGTGGGCTTTCACAACCGTGGTGCTTGTAGCCCAACCTTGACTGTGACCCTGGGTCTGGGTTTGCTGCCAATCAAAGCAATTTGATTTCATTCACTTCTGCAGATTCTCTCCCTCCACACATGACCAGGACAAATACAGAGCAGTAATACACGTGCAGCCAGCCCCACACACCTCTTCTTGAAACAGACTCTGCTTGTGCCTCAGTTTCCCGAGGCTTTTTGCGACCATTCCCCCCAGGCCTCCAGGAGCAAAACTGTTAGGAAGGTGCTGAGTGATTATTATTGCATTATTTCTGGCTAGTGCTATAAATACCCAGGGGCACCTCTAGACACAATCCAGCTGCCTGGGGGAGCTGGCTCAGCCCTGCTCTGTGCCTGCAGTGGCCATTGGAAGGCAGCAGCTGGGGGCAGAGGTACCTTGGGGAATAACTTGATAGGGGGGACGTGGCTGGGGGATGAGGGGTGTCAGGGCTGGGATCTTCCAGGCTGCACCCCAGGGCTACGGCAGAACCTGGGCAGGCAGGCGTGATGCTGGTGCAGGAGGGTGCTGGGATGCTGCGGGAAGATGCTAGCAGGGAAGACAAGGGGAATATTTTACGGAGCGGCAATGTAAACAAAGCTGGAGCAGAGACCCTTTTTATGGAGTCCCTGTCCTGCCAGGGCATCTGCCAAGGCCCTGATTTATGCTCTTATTTAGATAAGGGAGCCTGGAGGGGGGGGAGCAGAACTGGCGTCAAAGTCACAGGACACCCCGGGCTGATGCTTGCTGGGTGCTGATAAGGCAGTGGCCGAGAAGCCAGGGCCAAACTCACATCCCCCATCCCAAGGCAGGGTATGGGTGCAGAGCTCGGTGGCTCCTGCTGGGGTTGGGGTGCTGGGGGTTGTGGAGACCCAGCATAACCTCACCCTCCAATGTGCAGCACCAGCCACCCACCCTCAACATTGCCCTGCCATAAGGGCAGGAAATCTTTCCCTGGGAAGGATCTGAAGGAAAACAGGTGGAGAGAAATGTGGTTCCTCCTGCCATGCCAGCCATAATTTGCCTAATCCAAACTGCTCAGTATTTCCACCCCCTGCACGAGTGGGGAGACACAAAATTAAAGAAACTCACCAAAGGTTTGAGAAGTGCTAAATTTGGACACCATGACAAAGGCCATCTGGTTTGATTTAGAAGGTGTTGGCATGAAAAAAAAAGCCCTGGATTTATTATTTTATTAAAACACGAAAGATTAGAATGATTTTCCAAAGGAAAATCAACCCACTGGTTCCACTATTTGCTCAGCTGAGCACTTCCAAACTGCACAGGGTTCTGGAACCTCCAGCAGCGGGAAGGAATAAAGCAAGATAATGTCCGGGCTTGGGCTGGGCTTACCTGGCTCAGCAGATGGAGGCTGGAGGTGGTTCTGATGCACAGATCAAAGTGACAGCTCCGAGATGGATGTGGCTGTGCGTGGCCTGTACAATGCAGGGCTATGGGAATGGAAGAGGTCTTTTTTGGGAGGGGGGTTGTCTGGACTTGGGTGGCACAGACCCGAGCTTGGCAGTTTGTTGGATCAGGGCTTTTACAGGGCTGGGGAGATGCTCAGCAAGAAGCCTGTCTGGTTTGTAAGAAGGAGCAGGGCACTGCAGGTGATGTCGTGCCAGCATGGAGGGGGCGAAGCATGAAGCAGGACCCCTTAACCTCTGCCAGGTGGGCACTGGCCTCTGCCATCTCCAAGCCAGGCTCAGGGTTCCCAGCCAGACACGGGTGTTTTGGAGCAAATCGGGGACACGACGCCCTACCCAAGGCCTGACTCTAATGGGAGAGTAATCACTAGCAAATGTTTGCAGGGCGCTTGTTTAAAAGGGTTGGGGAAAGGGGGGCTTTGCAGCAGCTAAGAACAAAGCATGAGGGAGTGAAGCTGGGCAGATCCGGTACAGCCACCCCCACCATGGCTGGCGTTGCCAACATCTCCCAAAATACCCTGGCCACAATTGTCCTGTTCCACCACCACAGGGCA
>JANHFX010001065.1:559-31936 GCA_027560015.1 Chloroceryle amazona | reverse complement strand
CCCATCAAATCCGTCTTTTCAGGTCGCTCAAGGAGCCGAGGTAAGAGATGCTGCTCGTCCCCGAGGGCAGAGTGGACGGGGGGGTCCGACCCATCCCGCGGTTCCAGCCGGCGGAGGGCCGCTCTGCCTCGGGTTAGCCGGGCAGAGGCTTTAAAGAAACATTCAAGCCGAGCCCAGGACTGCGGCAGCCTTGTCTCCACCCATCCCTTAGCGAAGCCTCGGCCCGCGGGAGGGAAGTGCGGGGCTGGAAAACCCCCCCAGCCCTTCACGGTCTCAAGTGCAGCAGAACTTTATGCTCAACTTCTTCCCGATGAATTAAATATAAATGCCGGGCGGAGCTGCCGACTGCGCCGGGAGAGCCAGACCCGTCCAGGAATATGCGCCAAGAGGCGAGCAATTAGATAAAACCGGGGCGAAATCTGAGGTGGAACTGGTGGAGCCTTGTGTCTTTCTGCTTCCCTTCCAGATGCTGTTATGAGAACTCATCACTTTCGCTCTGAGGTAATTTATTTAGCACGCAATTTCAAGGTCAGAAGTTGTTCTCTTTACCTGAGTACATATTGTTGTAGTCTTTTGTTAATGAAATCACATAGCAAAGTTTTCATTTTGCATGAAAGACATGATGTCCTCTTTTCATTTTTTGTTTTCTTTCCACACAATGTGTGAGCTCTTCATTCGCAGTACTCTAACCAGTCTGCTGATCTGTGTAATTTCCAAAGCAATTGGTTACTTCAAGGAAAGCTGTGGTTACTGTATGTGCCAGACCTCCCTCTGTCCAAAAAACAACCCCGAGGCCAGTTATTGACCTCACTGTAAATACGTGCAGAGCTGGTAGGTTTTGCGACTGCAGAGCTTCCGCTTGCTTGCTTTGCCACCGGCCCTCACCTGCACCTTGCTTCTTGTCTGGGAAGTTGCCTGCTTGGCTTGGACACGGAGGTGTCAGATCAGAGATCCCAGAAGGATCCAGACTACAAGCCTGCTTGGCAGGCACCTAATTTTGTGACTCTATTCACAGGTCAGGGGAATGAAAACTTTTTTATGCCAGTGCTAATAGCCTAACACAAAGCCCAGTCATTTCCCAGGGTTTCTGAATGAGGGGCATAATTGCTGGGAAAATACAGTAAATAATACTTGGTTTAGTATCTACCTTGTTTCCATGATATCCTGTAGAGCTCCTATCCAGATATTTTTCTTGCCTAGTTTCCTGATACTCATTCAAAGTGTATCTTCATGCCCTTGCCTGCTGTTCTGGAAAGCTTGAGAGGGAGTTTTACACTAAAATGATCTTTTTGGTTTGAGTTATTTGCATTTTTCCTTACCCGATTGTGGGTGAGAAAATTACCCAGTTATGAGTAATGTTTTCAAAAGTGTGTATGGGATACGTTTTTGCAACGTGGTTCATACTTGCAATTTTCGACTCCTATTTTGAAATTTGTACGCACTATCATATAAACAAAATGACACAAGGAGTGTCCTATCTTTAAACCATGGAAAGTCCAGTTTTGTTGTTGACTGAACAGTGCTGCAGAACAAACGTGTCCTTCTTGAAGTCAAAAGATTTTTAATTATTTAGTTCCTCCAATATAAAATACTTGGTTTCCCTGCAAAATTCTCTCACTCTTGAGCTTAGATAGAGATGAAGTTTAACATGTGATGCCCTCTTGAAATATGTGTCATTCTGTAGAGTGAATCTTAAAAAGGAAGTTTGCAAAGTAACTAATTAATTTTTATGACTTCTGCATGGAGTTATTTGCATATCAACCAGTTAGAAGTAGTTGAATTTAAAATATTTCCTAGAAGTTTCCATTTACTGAAACATGTTTGAATAAACCAGTAAGAACTGTTATGTTCTTTTACAATTTTCTACATTTTCTTTAGATAATGTCACACCACAGCTAATGTACATCCTGACCTTTTAAGTAACTGATAGAGCTGTTTTCCCCTTTGTTATCTGATGACAGACTTTAGATTCTGAACAGAAAATGATGACTCATTTGACATCATTACATTTTCATTTTCCATTTTTTTTCTCAAGTAAAACCTTTTTTTTAATAAATCTGTCTGAATGGATTAATAATGAATTACAGGTATAGTCCCATGAAAATATTGATAGCATTATCTGAAACAATTCAACTTTCTGATTATATATCAGCACAAAACATTAGGCAGTTCCAACTCCAACAAGATGTTGATTAAAGCAAAGCATGACACGTGAAATATGGGCTTTGCATAATCCCCCCCCAACGAACATAAGATCTCAGCTCCAAGTTTTATAGTACAAGGTCCATCTGTTAGCTTCCACTACACTTCATTGTCTGTCAGGTGCAGTTATAAATGTTTTTTCTTAATGATGATAAAAGATAATGAAAAGTAGGTTGAGAGCAAATAGCGGTGGGTTGGCATTCATCTCCTGAGAGGTTCAAATCCAACTTGCATCACACATGAACATGCAGGTGGTCTAGTGGCAGTGCACAGAGAATTATAATTGCCCTATCTACAGAATGGTTGGCAATTCCTGCATGATTGGCTGCCTGCCAGGAAAGCCTTATATTTGGAAAAAATAGATGTGTAGCAAATTTACGTTGAGGTTCTTTGCCAGAGCCACAGCTCTCACGGTGCGTGCCTACATTGTCTTTGTCTATATACAGCAAGGACTATTTAGTCCCTTCAGTAATGAGCCCCACATTAAAAAATAAGACTCCATACTATAGGAGGGCAAATACTAAATCTGAAAATGTATTTATGATCCTTATCAGCTCTCCTGTTCTGAATTTTATATGCCACTGATGAACTGAATCCACATATAGTCTGGGTTTTGTGGGTCTTGATTTTGAATGTCTCTGCAAAACATGTCTCATTCGTTATTCTACAGCAAAGGTCTATGCAGATATGTATGATTATAGAATGAACTTAAAGGCTTGACCCCCTGCCTCAGAAGGAGGTAAATTTGCATGAACTGTTATGAATATAAAGTAGGTTAAATCTGTCTTTGTTAGAGGTGCTTTGTAACAGAAAAATTAACCAGCAGGAAGATGTGAGTTTCCTGAGATAATACAGTGGTGTCTCTTCCTCCCCACTAACATTTAATTACTACCATCTGAACTTTGTCAGGCCTGTTTTTTTAGTATATCTTTACTGCAGTCCTTTAAGTTCATTATGATTATAACTGCTCTTAAGATTCTTCCATTCCCCAGGTACTATAGATACTCCATGAAGTCACACAAGAATCACACCCAGAAGAGTTAATGTTTCTTAGCTGAGGGAGACCTAGATATGCCATGGCTCTAAAAAGAAAACAAGTAAATTTCCAACGGAAATATTCATTGCTTACATGACAAATCAGACTTTGATGTAGCTATTTGCACTAGTCTCTCTTTATTTTGAGATTCAATTGTAGAATGAAATGTCTGTGCTCAACCAAAACCACACCAAAATAGAGACATAACTCAATGAGAGGTTTATCAAAATAGGGACTATGATCCATTGTTGGTTTTATTTTTGCATTATTATTATTATTCCTTGTCTAGTCAAAAATGTGAATGTTAGCAGTGATTCAGTGACTTCATTCTTCTCATCCTCTTTGCAGACATTTGTTTTTTCATGAAGTACAGGAGTTTTCTCCGAGTACTTTGGGGGCTTGCACTTGATACATTTCAATATTCAGTATCACACACTTTACAAGGAGGTCTGGATGTCTTCTGTACTTCATAGTTTGAAGGTGCTGCTTAATGTGGTGGTCTTGCCACTTGTGATCTAAAGTTCTTTCTGAATTAGTTTTACTTACTGTTGAAGCCTCTGGAGTCATGGATTATGTGAGCTTTTTACCTTTCAGTTAAAAAGGGAGTAAGCTGCTACCCCTTAGGCTGGAAGGAATTAATCCAGTGGGGTAAGAACTGTTGAAAGGAAAGTTCTCATTCAGGATCTTTAAATAGTTGGGTTTTTTATGAGATTCTGAATGGATATTTGTGTTAATTGCTAAACCAGTAGATGATGTTTTTTTTCATATCACTGGGAAAAAAAGTAACAAGATTTATAAAGCTTTTTCCTGAAATTTTCTCTGAGCGTTACAGTGTTCTTTTATCTTGCCTTTTAAACTAGAAATACTATTATCTCGGGAACTGAAGGTATCAATGTCAGTGAGTATTCATGAGCAATGTGGTATCTTTTTTTTGTATTTATTTAATTTCAACTCATATTTTGGGCAAGTTTCCTGTGAATGCTTCCACTCAAACCTACAGGTATAAACCTACTAGGAAGCAAATCTGTAGTAGATTTACAGTCCACTGTAAATTTTTACTTCACATTACCCAGGTGCATGTCAAGTGGGACTAGACACACCAGTAAGGCAAACAGGAGTTGACACTTGATGAAAAGACTCTGGAAGGGCTGGCAGTATATATTAACCACAGCTGTAGCAAAGGAATAACAGTTGGTCATCTGAGTTTTGCAGACCCCACATTTTCTTCTTAGTTACACTGAACAGTCACTACTAGGTTATATATATTCGGTCTATTGTTGTGACAAGACCGGTAGTGAAATAGGTCAGCCACGACTGATGAGAATTTTAAAGAGCAAATGAATTGGCTAAATCATCCATTATGGTACAGTGGATGCAAAACTATCGTACAAGGAGGTCCGTAGCGGTCCTGACGTGCAAATCGGTCGTCCGACCCAGGTCTAGGGGCGAAAGACTAATCGAACCATCTAGTAGCTGGTTCCCTCCAAAGTTTCCCTCAGGATAGCTGGCACTCAGCGCAGTTTTACCCGGTAAAGCGAATGATGAGAGGTCTTGGGGCCGAAACGATCTCAATCTATTCTCAAACTATCGTCTCTGGTAAATGTATATCTTGACTTTGCCAACAATTGATGCCCAGAAAAAGTCTTCATAAATTTATGCCTTTATACCCCTTCTGAGGGTGATTCTGAGATAGTTGCCTAAAAATACAGTTACAGATCTTAAAAACCAATAATGAATAGTCTTTGAAGAGCTGCATCATAATTCATCCTGAGCATTACAGTTATTTATACATTGCTGCAGATACATACAGATCCAGTGAGAAATCAGCAGACCCTCCAAGCTGAATTTGAGTCTTCTGTTTGATTGGAGGGAGTGCATTCGAGAAGCAACAAAAATGTACAGAACTAGCCAGAAAAATACATTCAAACACCTATTCAAAGGATTTGTCTTTGTATTTGAGGAGCTGAATCAGCTTGAAAATATTTTACGTTTGGGTTTGACATGCTTTTCCCTCAGGATGTTTAAACTGGTTTTCCATTAGCCATCTTAAGTTAAGGAACAGGTTCAAGGAAAAATAAATCAGAGACAAAAATAAGCTGTTTTCTTAGCTGTATGAAAGCACTTATATGTACAGGAATGAATGGAGAGCTATAAATACAGGTTACACTGTATAAGGACAAATTCTTCTATCCATTTTTCATAACATGTCCAGTAATGTGGCCCAGACAGTGGATGTCACACTGAGCTGTTACATGGCAATCTAGGTACTGCTGGGATTCTGCATACTATACATCATCTGTCCATTGCTGTTTGTCATCTTTATTCACTGCAGTGCTACCTTTAGATAGCTTAGCAAGCATCAGTCTATGCTGAGAAACAGCCTGTTTGGCAATTGTGTTACAAAATACATGGCAATTCTCTGCTTGCTGCAGCACAACTACTTGGGTTCCTGAGCTAACTTCAGAGGAGTTAACTCCGGTACCTTTACTCTGTACTACAGTGCAGTGTAGAAATGCCCAATGTATTTCTATACCCATTTGGTTGCCTGCATCTCTGTTCTGGCTTCCAACGGGCTGAAGAGCATTGAAATGCTGAGGAGATATCCTCTTAGCTCCATCAATCACCCAGAAGTACTGACAATGTGTTCCAGTGCACTTCAGTGGTAAGGCAGGTCTCAATACAATGCATATCGGGACCTGCATTATAAATGAACACATCCTCACTCTCCTCTAACAGCATGGGGACAACTAATGCATAAAGATATGGTACATAATAAAAGTTCTTCTTACTATTTAGTTTCCTATTACTATAGTTATGTCAACAACCTCCTAGCTATCATGGAAGTATTTACATATTCAGGCTTCTCAGTATCTATTGTTATCTCTGGAAATGGGTGTTTTAGATGAGGTTGCAGCTTCAGTTGTGTTTGCATTATATGCACATTCCCGGTGCACACAAGCAGCTACTTGCAAGCAAGCAGAGCCCTGGTTTCAAGAGCATCCAGCTTGTTGCCATCTGTCCATTAGCTGCCGCACTGTGCACATGTACGGAATGGGAACTTCTAGCTACTGTTTTATGCTCTAAAGTAACCTCAGATTGAAACTGTAAATTAAAACAGCTGAGGTCATACTTGTGGTGACCACGGTGGTGACCACATGTATTACCACATCTGCTTGTAGACACTTCTTACAGCCAGGATCATGCAGGGGTCCCTAGATCACAGACAGCTTAGAAAAGCTTAACCATCTACACTGATTTCTCAGTTACTGTGGTTAGATTATTAGGGTGACAGATCAGGTTGTGGATACCCCCTCAGAAACAGCTCAGCACTTTAGAAAGAGGGTATTAAATGAAAGGAAGGCACTACATGAACCAGGTAGTACAATCCTCGGGGCTGTTTCTGGGGCTGTTACATGTGTTTTCATAGGGCATGGAAATGTCACTCACACTTTCTTCCACTCCCAGGCTTTTCTAAGGAGAGACACCTTTGATGTGCTGTGGAAGAACCACACAGAGCACAAGGTGAAGTCATCTTGTTGCTTTCATGCAGGATCTGATTCAGCTGAGTTGGGCGTACTGGGCCTGTCCATGTCAAACGCAAGTGGGTACCAGCCAGAGCTGTGGCCTCTGAGGCTGCTCCCTGTGTTCTGCAGTGTGGAGGGATTGCAGGCTCTGAGGTGTGCTTGTGCCCCTCCAGCTCCCCTGGGCCAGGACTCGGCACTGTGTTGCTGACATGCTTGAGCAGGTTGTCAAGCCCACAGCAGGTATGGCTAATCTTGACCTAGTGCTAGGGAAGCTGGGTTGATTTTGAGCTGATTCCGTGTTCACCTGCGAGCCTGGCTACCGGTTATCTGGGTACTTCTGCTATCCAAAGTGTCTTGAGTCTCCCCTGTGCTCCCTTGTGTCCTACTGCCTTGCATCAAGGAGAGTCAGTGATTTGCTGTTCCTGACTCATCAGCAGGAATGAAACATGAGTTACGGCTCAAGTGTGGAAACACCACATCAGCTATAGAAACTAACTGCGGTTGACATTTGGGCAAAGACACATTTCTTGCAAGTTGTGCCAATGTCCTTATTGTCCCTGTCCACTCAGCTGCTGAAATACAGCACTTGGTTTCAGTGTAAATAGTAGAGCAGATTGGAAGTGAAACACCATTTTTAAAAGACTTAATTTATGATTATCTAAACTGATAGCACTAACTATACTGAAATACATAATCATGTCAGACTGAGGTATTATATTTAATCCCCTCCATTGTTCTAGAGAGACCAAAATAATACAACTAGGTCGAGGCATCCTCCTCTTCTGATCTGCTACCTCTACCTTCCTGTGTGTAAAGTGCAGCTGGAGTTGGAAAATGACTTTGCGAAACCAGCAGGATAACCCCACTGTAGGCATTTACAGTTTATAGTCTGTAAAGCTACTCAGCTGACCTAGTGTATGTGTCTGCTTCAGGATGAGTTGGATGGTTCTTCAAGCATCAGTGAATGTATTGACTAAATTTTTCATTGGCTGTAACAGTACCTTAGACTAGTGGCACCTGAAGGAGAGACCTGTTGGGATATGTTGCTGGTATCTGAATCTAGGTATCTTAATAGATACCTGAATTCCACCCTAGGTATCTTTTTTATAGATAGGCCTGTTAAGTCTCTCATCAGTTACACATGTATTTTATGCTTGACAAAGTGCAGACCCATCTTCAAATGTGGTGGCATAAATTCTCCTAGCATTTTAGTGCTTCAAACAAGCACACTGGACAGAGGAAAGTAATTTCTTTGTACTAGATGTTGGGCAGCGCTTGCACAGTTTAGGACTCTGTTATTTATTATTTTCCTTCTCGCTGTATTTTTAATATTTAAGGTTAATTCCTTACAGCTGATTCTTGATGTATACTGTATGCTGCCCAGGCTGAGGAGAAGTGATGAGGTGGAAAATGGAGAAAGCTGGGGTGGAAGAGGGACATGCATGGCGAACATGCTAGTATCTTCTAAATTAAACTTTCCCTTTCAGATCACTGATCAAGAAGTACTCGGATTTATTTTTGTTCTTAAATAATTGTTCCATTCCTACTGTAGGCTTGCAGTGCCCTGAGGTAACAGGGAAGGAACTGGGACAAGCCATTGCAAAGGCAAGGCGGCCGGGGAGGGCTGCAAGCCTTCTCGTCAGAGAATGATAGGACTGCTTGGAAAACAGGCCAGCTTTTGTGGTTTATAGATTTAGACAGGAAAGAGTATTTAAAGAGTATCTTGAGGCATGATCGAGCATGCTATTTCTTTACACATCATCAGATTTTCCTAGCGTTACCGCTTACCTGCTTTGATAGAAATCCCAACCTTATGATAGGAAAACCCAAACATTGTGTAAAACAGCAGTGTAATGCAGCATGGGTTATTCTATATTCACATCTAAACCCTGGGTTCACACAAGGGCTCCTACGTATACACTTGGGGGGCCACTTAGGAACTGGAAAGCAGGTTGTTGATGATGTATTTTGTGAACTCCTTTGGAAAAGTAATCTTGTTCAGGTTATGTAAAAGACAATTGCTTTTAATCCCTTTCAATGCGTGGATTTGTCTTGGAATATGAGACATGCCAAATCACAGTCTTCAATATCTGACAAATGGTTCCAGCACTGCCTAGAGTTTAGGTTTTAGAAGATAAGAATAATATCTCCTAAAATAAACAAGGCACGCAAAGAATCATCAGTGAAAACTTGTTAATGAGGTAGTGGAATGAGAAATTGAATGTAAAATATAATGTTTGTTGTTTTAAATCTTGATTCAGATCTTTACAGGAGTAACCCTTAGCTAAGATTTAAAGCAAAACAAAAATGTCAAGGGAAGAATAAAAAAAAAGGTTGTGGTCTATTTCTGGAGACCTGATAGAACCAAGAGAGCAAATGCAGTTGCATCCTTGTGTGTTTGTGAAGTAATATACTGAGTAAATGTAGGTAATCTTCCTGCTATGCAAAACTAAGACCTAGCTTTAATTAGCAGTCTTTACTATTAGTGAGGATGGACAAGTAGTTTGGAGGACTTAAGTTGAATCTGGGATTTTGGGTTGAACTTGCAGAACTGGCTCTTAAAGAAATGTTGTGGGATTGTTTTTTTTGGTGTGTGTTTTGTTTAGGTTTTGGGTTTTGTTTTGGTTTGGTTTTGTTTGTTTGGTTTGGTTTGTTTCTTTGAAAACTAAGGCTATTTGGGATGGAACTGTAGAAGAAAAAGGGAGAAAGTGCAATCTTGCTCACTTTAAATTTAAAACTTTTCTTACAATACCGATGCATACATATATACGTTACATGTGCACAGAAAAGACTCTCAATTTTCTCTCTTTCAGTGTGCAGGAGGATTTGCTACAATAGTTACTTAATTAAGCCTGCCTTTTTAGTTCAAGTAGATACTTCAACTATAGGGTTTAATTCTATTTCGGCCTGTCTGCAAAACAGCTGAGAACTCCAGCATCTTGAGAATGGTTTTGGTACTAAGCATACTAATGTCTCCAGGCCCTAAGATGTTGTACATACACATGAAAGTTTCTAAGCTTTAAACAGGCAGTAACTGACAATTCAAAGACTGTTTCTTGAGGCCATTAACTGACAATGGTAATAGATGACAATTCTCATGCATACACAACCACTGTCAGAAACCTTAAAAGCAAGCATACCAAGGTGGATATCCTACCTAAGCTTCATTTGGCTTTGATATGCATTAGTGCACCCATTTAATCTACAGGACTCACTCAAATATCTGTAAAGGCATTTGCAAACACAGTTGAATTCTGTTGTCATTCCTCCAGTTGTGCTGAATTGTGACTTAATGCTAACTAGTGCTTTTTCTGTGGTTTACTGAAGTTCTGCCAGAAGGTAAACTGGGCTTCTGTCCACGGCAGTTAATGCAAAGATTTCTGTTTATTTCAACTGGACATCAGATAATACACTCTTACTTCTCTTGAAATTAATGTTTGGTGACTCTGAAAACACATACTGGCTGGAAAGGCTGGGTTCCAAGATGAGAATTCTGACACCTAAAATATTCTACACAAAATACACACTGGAAAAAATGAAGAATATGGTCTCTTATTAAGTGTAAAAATAATAGCTACTGTATTATGAAGGCAGTAGAGATAAGTAGAAACCAGAATGGAGAGGAAAAGATTATTGTGTATGAATCCAATTGCACATTGACAGATTGGAGGAGTCAGATTCATGCCACTACAGCAATAATGCCTACATGGGATAGCACTGTGTTCCTACTGTGCTATTAAAGTATCAGACAAAGAATTGAAGAGAAATACAGAAAAACTAAGACAGTGAAAGAAAAAGGTTCAACACATTATCCAAAATTTCCTCATCTGTAAGTAAAAAAAGCAAAAGTTAGTTTTATAGGAAGTTTCAAAACCCTGGTTTTTATATTAATGCATGGGCTAGGAACAGGAAGAGGGAAAAACATAACAAGGATTGCAGAGTATGACATACATAGTTATCAAATACCAGACCATTCTGAAGAATGGGGCAAATGTACACACATTTTTATATTTTTGTTTTACAGAACCTCTTACCGTGGAAGTTATTTTACACCACCAGTGTAAATATTAAAATCTTACTTTCAATATTCCTAAAATTTATTCCAGAAACAAACAAACAACAAACTTTTAGAGAAGACTTAAAAGGATGAATTTCAGCTAGAAGAGGCTGATCTCCCCAGCCTCCTTCCAGACAGAAAAGCTCCTTTGAGGGCAGCTGAACTGGGCTTTGGCTCTGCACTGGCCTCCAGAGACACCTCTCTATTTCTGCTGACTGTAGAGTACGACTAGGAAGATGAGTCTTCATGGATTCAAACAGACTCTAACTGGAAGTTTGCACATAAATATTTTTGTAGAGAAGATAATCCCAGGCTCAGTTTGCCTCTCGTCTTCTGCTGTGATATCTAAAACTGTTTCTGGTGGCCATCCGAGTTGTTTCTTTAAGGAAGAATGTATGCAGTGTAAATCTTTGTGCAGTTATTTTCGTATTCAGAAGACGGACAGATTCTCTAAAAGTACGTAAAGTCTTGTTGGCTTTGCCTCATTTCAGAATTTTATAGGCATCAGAATAAGTCAGGCAGTAGGGTCTATGAAAGACCAACAAGAAAAGGTTTGTCACTGTCCAGTGACACAGCATTTATGTGATAGTGGAACCTACAAATCACTTAACGGTGTTAGTGCAAGTTCCGTGTGTTGCCCATGTGATTTTAAAATCCCTAGTGTTTTTTCAGTGGTTTGATCTCAGGAGCTGTACTGTGCATCCATGCATTTTTTGTAATGCTTTTCTGCTTTTCTGTGAGCACTGACTCAACATCTAAAATAGTTGTCAAACAGGTATTTGTGCAATTTTCACATTTTTAGTTTTTATTGCTGTATTAATATGATAACCTTTCAATTTTGGGTTCAACTGAAGGATAAATAACAGAGATGACACAAGAAGCGTCTGTTCATCTCTCTGTTGAGAAGGAAACAGTGACTATTCTAGTTTTGCACTGAGCATAGGAGTAGCAGCTCCTGTATGTTATATCACTTTTGACTCCTGACTTTTGATTACCAAATTTTGAAATTTTCCAGATTTGGGTTTTTGCTCTGGCAAAGTTTCATTGCAGGAATGAGTAAGCATTCTGTGTTTTGATGAGGATTCTGCCTTTGTAACATTATCTTTCTTGATATGGAATTAATTTTTGGCCTGAAATCATGATCCTCTGCCATTATTGCATTGTAATCCTCGCCAGAGCGACCATTTGTGATACTGCAGGCAGATTATGACTTCAAGTGCAGAATAAGCTTCAGCAAACAGAAGCAGATGAGCTCTTAAAGAGATAAAGATCCCATTTTCTTGCTAGTAACAAACACCAAAAGAGAAAAATACATAAAATGTGAAGGTGAAGCACTGTCTATGAACAGACTTTTCTGGAAGTCGGGAGTGACTTTTTCATATCAAAACATAATAATCGGTAAAGCTTGAAGTATTTTGAGGTGAAGTCACACAGTGAGACAGACCCACATACTTAAATCCCTATTTGGCATGCGTTTCTAAGCACTTTTAGAGCTGCTTAGCTTCTACCAAATTCTTCTGTTACATAAACATACTTTCCCAAAGAGTTTTATCCAGCTCATGGGGATAGGAGGGTGGTGAGGGAGCAGCTGTAGTACAGGGTATATAACTGGGCTTCAGCCAGTAGCCATTGTCTGTAAATGAACCATAACGCATTTAACATTTAGAAAACCTCTTCCGATTTTATAACTCAGAAAAGAC
The DNA here is from genome assembly GCA_027560015.1 of Chloroceryle amazona. NCBI lineage: Eukaryota > Metazoa > Chordata > Aves > Coraciiformes > Cerylidae > Chloroceryle > Chloroceryle amazona. The sequence goes on along the minus strand of JANHFX010001065.1, from coordinate 19,417 downwards.
TTGCTGGGTAATTTGGTCTCTTAAAGAATATTTTCTTTTACTATGGAACAATCCCTGATGCACATTAACTTTTTTTTTTTTTTGGTAGAAGAAAATTCCCACAAGAAGTAAGCTCTGCAATAGCAGGCTTCCTGTGTTGGATTTTTCCCTGTCACTTTGAATAGTCCTAGCATCAAGTTGAAGCATACGTTCTAAGTATCTGTTACTTATTTCACAGTGTAGATAAACAGTAAGTCAATATGGGGCAATAAGTTTTCCTGCTGCAACAGTGTGGCAGAGCTTCTCAGACATTCACGTGTTTGAATGTTTAGAGATCTTCCTAAATCTGCCCAGGTCTGCAGTGGCTTGCACTATGCCACTTGCATTGATTGATACAGACAGGGTCCTGCTTCCATGAAGAGTCAAAGTTCGGCCTAACCTGTAATCTGAATAACCCTTGTGCTGCAATAGAATAGGAGGGATCATAACAAAGGATTCAGGAAATTTTTGTTATATCTTTCCATCGTATGTATTTCATAGCTCCGATGCACCACATACATGAACCTCCCAGATGAACTTACAGTCGCGCTCTATTCCTGTTCCTGGTGTCCAGTGGACAGAAGTTGAAGGTTGCTTGCTACCTGGAAATTACTTCACTTGATAATTCACCTTAGCATTTCAACCTTTTCATATCATCTGTTGCATGCAATGTGTATCTGTAGCAATTACCAGCATGTGTATGTAAATATATGTTTGTGTGTCTTGGCTATTTAGGGGGATATTTACCTAAAGGAGCACACCTTTAGATAATGAAAATATCTGTTTGTCTTTCTGAGCACCCAGAGGACTGTAGTTCTCTTCCCTTGTAGTTTCACAAACGTTAGAGGAGTAAGTCCAGTTTGCACAGTCATACATCTGACTGTTGATTGCTTCAATTTACCAACGTAACAACATGCTGATTTCCTAAGTAAAACAAAAAAACAACAACAACAAAAGGCAAAAGAAAACACTAAAACCAAAATCAAAAGCTAAGGGAAGGTGGGAAAAAAGAACAGCAGGTTAATGTGGAAATGTATTGCTCCCCCTAGTTTTCAGCTGGCAGGAACTCAGGATATTGACAGTCATAGCATGGATTTCTACAATTTTAGCTAAAATCTCACCTTGCAGAAGTCTGATTCTTTATATGGACCAGTTATTTGTGAATGTTGAGTTTGTCTCCGAAGGACTTCAAGCAGGGATATTTTGCTACAAGAAAAAAACAGAAGGTAGAAAATTAGGAATTGTTGCATCTATTCTTGCTTTTGAAGGGAAATGTAGCCCTTAAACTGCAGACTGTCACTAAGGACATAGATTTGGCTCACTTATTCTGAGAGCTGATGTAACTAAGTCAATTAAATTCTTCTTTACAACATGGCCAAGTTTTTTTTAGTATTAACCAACATTGTATTCCCTACAAATGACGCATGGCAGGCTCTTGCATGCTCATAAGGGGACTCAGGGAAATGAGAGAACGCTCCTTGTAAATGCTCTGCAGGTAGCAGTACAGGGCTAGTGTTATACATGTTCCCAAAAAAGGAATTAAAATTCTGTAAGGCTATGAGACATTCTGGATGATGCTCAGAGGTTTTCACAGCAACATTTGTGAAGGACAGCTTTTCCTCAGTTTAAATTGTCCAAATATACATGTATTTCTCAGATGACGGCAAAGGACAGCACTCTGTCTTAATTATTTTACTCCAAATGGTAAAGCCTCCCCTCAAATCCAGCAGCATCAGAAAACTCTTAAAAAGAACTATTAGTCATAATTAAGTGTTGCTAGCTACCAATTTTTCCTCATTTTCATTCTCAGGAAAAAGTGCACTTTTTCAGCTCATGCTCCCTAAAACAATTTCTCATGAGGCCAAGAATTAACCTGGAACATTTTAATTATATTTTTTAAATTAGGAGTATTTAGTTATAAATAACTAAAAGTGTGAGCTTATAAAGAAAAGCAACAGGAGTTACTGCTACTAGCTGTGTTAATAATACATATAATTGAGTGATATAAAACAAATGCAATACTAACAGCACTTGGCAACATCTCCTTATTGTTACATGCAGTATATGTGGACGTTATATTAATGTAGCGTACTTGTGTCTTCAGTTGTTGTTAAGATCCTGTATGACTTTTCTGTTGTTACATGGCTGCATTCTGGGAGATTTCAAACACGATGATTGCTTTTCCTGTTACAGGGCTTTAGATCAAGTCCTCGTCATGCTAGAAGACGTGTAGCACCTCGCCTTCAGGAAACACAACCTATAGTGGAAGCTCACCACCTAAGTGAGCAAGAAACTTCTGTAAGAAAAAGAAAAATCAAGAAAAGCAGCCGAGTTCAACCAGAATTTTATCATTCTGTTCAAGTTACCCCAACTCGAAAACCTGTAAGTATTCTGCCTTTAGGGAGAAATAGCACTCAAAATATATTATAGAGGCATGTAATATAACTCTAATTTTTGGGCCATCCATATTCTGTTCCTCAATGTAAGACCTTTTCAGTTCTCATGTTCAGTGAATCTAGATATAAGTTTGTTATACTGCATTTAACATAGATGCATAACTCTAAAAAAAGCCCTCTGGTTCCAAAGAGGGGGTTTTGAATTTTGACATTTATTTAATATTCAGTTGATAGTCAATATTCAAATAAGGTATTTCATTTGATAGTTTTAAAGAGATAGTACTTAACAGGCTTTTATAGCACATGTGTATGTTATTGAAATTCCTCACTCAGACTTATCAGTGATTCTATGTACTGAACCAAATTTATATTAAATCTCATTATTAGATACAATTTTGAGGTCTCTTCTGCTTTATACAGTATTTACAATCTCTCTGATCAACAAAACTTGTATCAAATCTTCTCATTCTTTGCTCCTCAGCTTGATCTACACATAGTTCTTTTAACATTGATAATTTACTCTTAGTGAGGAAATATGACAACTCATTGAAACACACAGTTCCTAATGTAAATGCGTGTGAAGATACTTCCTCCAGACATGATGCATTTCTGTTTTTAATGAGAGTGAGCTCATGGCTTTGATGCATTTACTGACTAACTGCTCTGTGCCAATGTTAAGAGTCTTGAACCTCTTCTATTAAGCCAGTATTATTAAAAAGGTAACTATTGAGCATACCCTAAAAAAAAAAAAAGACTGTCTCAAGGTTGCTTCCAACTGAACCTTCCTAGGTTTGTGTTAATTGGGTACCAAGAATTATCAGTGAGCTCTGAAGCTGGTTTGAGAAAGAGCATTCCCTAGTGGAAGTATGTTGCCTGAGAGAGCAAGAAGCTTGTGCAAAGAAGAGAAAGTCAAAGCTGCAACAACTGACAGAACTTTTACCTTTTAGCTGATACATTTACTGTCTTTGCTTTCACTTTGCTAGTCCCCAGTTACCTCTGTTCTTTCATACTTCTACTCATTATTTATTTTACTCTGCTGCTTTTTCTGTGGTTTAATTTGATCTGATGTATTTACCTTCTGCTCTTCTTAAAATAATCTGCTCTTCCTTTCTTCTCAAGCATTTCCCTTTCACACTCATCCTGTCTTGCTCTCTAGACTACTTTGTCTAACTCTACTATTCTTACTATGTCTCTAGACTCTTACCAGGCTTTCCTCTATTCATTACTTGCTTCTGGTCCTTTCACTGCTTAGTTGTCCTTCCTTCATCTCTTCCATCATCTCCTCTATTATTTTCCATTCCACTTTGGTTTCCCTTTTTTGTTTGACTGTTTTTAATTTGTTCCATGATAGGTGTATGCTGGGGGTAAGCCTGCCTGTAATTGCAGAGGCTGTTACCAACTGCCACTGATTACCAACACGGGAAAAAGAGCATCAGTGCTGCTGAATTAAAGAGCTAAAACCGTATAAACAGTGTAAGCAGCAAAACAGGCTTTGAGGAATGGATTAGTAAGGCTAAGAAAGCCCTGCTTTCCCCCCAAGTCAGTAACACATCAGGGACTTCAGGACCAGCAAAGAAAAAAAAAAAGTATAAGAATAGAAAATGTGCAGTGTTACTATATAACTTCACTTACCTGTTGTTTCATGCATCTGTGCTGTGTCTGACAAGACCTACCACTGAAACAATAATAAATTCTAGATTCAGAGAAAACTCCTCTCAGTGCTGTCACCATTATGTCACTCCTGAAATTGCTTTTGCAGTATATCTTTTATGCAACGTTACAGGGATCTTCTGATAGCTTTTTGTTCTACAGCCTTGATGAACTCACATTTAAAAAAAAAAAAAGAAAAGAAAAAAAAAAGAATAAATCATTATCTTTATTAGACTATGATCCAGAAAAGATAAGTCACCAATTTCATTTCTCATGCACATTGTAAGTTATTCTGAATGTATTATTAATGCCATGGTGACGTGGTGAGTAAGGTTCACACCATGACAAATCACTGCAGTGTTGTGACGTTCCACATAGTCACAGTGTCTCCATCCCAGTCTGTCACAGCTTTGTTCCACTAAGTCTCAACGTCTTGAAGATGAGAGACCTTTGGCTTTTATCTTTGTACAGTTTTATGTGACTCAATGCCAGAAATGCTCGTTAGTCCACATAATTAAATTCCATTATTTTTTCCTGTTATTCCTAGCTCTGCCCACTTGAACCACTTTAAATAAATCAACTGTTGTCTTGATGTTTACACTATAGAAATATTTGTAGGCAGCTACGGCCATATCCTCTTTAGTTGTCACTTGAAAAAAATGATGTATGATGTCTGCTAACTAGAAGACATAACTTCTCATAAAGCAGTTCTTCTGATCATTTTTGTTGCTTTTTTTTCCTACTTGTGCTTTTTTCCCTCTATTTTCTGACAAGAGAGAATGCTATTTCTGAAGTTACTGTAAAACAGCTTTATGGAAGGATTTTTCTTTCCTCCAGGAAATTTTTGAGCAATCAGTCCTAAAATATGTTATCCTCTTTTGTTGCCATATTGAGACATATGCTTAAAGATTTTTCAGGTATTTAATTAAAAAAATGTTGTTGGATGTTTAGATGCTAGGCTTTCTTATTCCTGTTAATTTTGATTATTTTGTATTTGGTTGGTTTTGTTGTGTCTAGATCCTGTTTTGTGGTTTCCTAGCTATGGCTATAATTATCTGTGTTTGCTTGGGTTATTTCTCACTTCCTGTTTATCAATCTGAGATCTTTCCAGTATTGTCCCTGGTCTTGTCAGAACTAAATTGTGTATATGGGAGTAATCCCACTGAGGACAATAATTGCTCTCCTTGAAATCTACATGAGCAGATATTTGTAGAAACAGAACATTAGTTTTCTCTGAAAAGGTCATTATTTTTTAACACCTTCCAGGTCATTAAAGTAGACATTAAATACATTTTGTCCTAATACTGATCCTTACCAGGTAGAGTTCCTAGCCATGTTTACTCTATTTTATTCATCCTGCTGCAGTGCACCATCAATATAATGGTTTGTAGCTTACACTTTTTATGGCACATTTTTTTGTGCCTTGAAGGTCACCCTCTCATTGGTGGCTGTATTATTTGTGCTGACATTCTCTATAGGTGACAGTTTTACATCAAACTTCACAGCAAGGAGAGTACAGATACCTATTACTTAAGCATTCTTTATATTTTTCAGCACAATGGAGAATTCTTGAGAAGAAAGAGAACCATGTTCTTTAAATTAGCATGACTTCATGTGAGTCAAAGGAGTGTTGCGTATCACTGCTTATGAGAACTGGGTAGCTGATTCTGTATGGCTAGTTAAATTTTCTGGAAGCGAGGAAGGATGCGCAGAAGTCTCCTGTTGTGAGCTTGCTGCTGTCTAGCAATACTTCTCCAGGGCAAATGTTAAACTGGGCAGATTATTACAAGCATTTTGAAAATACTATCTATATGTTAAATAGTTGTCTGCTCTGAAGCAGAAGTATAAAACTCTGCAAATTATTAATAGTTGCTGTCTTTTTTGTTTTGTTTTGTTTTTTTCCCCTGTGATGGTCTGGAATCAAAAGATGTCCTTGAGTTTGTGTAAACAGGTCTGGCTCCTGAGATGTGGGGCCTGTTAGACATATGGTTCTGTCAAATTCTAATTTTACCTGTGTGTCTAAATACATAGTTGAAAAGATACACTGTGAAAGCAGCGTCTTTTGACACCTCTGTTCTTCAACAGTTGAAGGGCTCCTAAATTGCCTGACTCATGCAGCTAGCAAGGATTATTTAAGATCATGAGATGTAGTACCAAAATTTGCACTTGTATTTGTCATAACAGGATAACTTTTAAGATGTGCAGCAGATGAGACTATAGAGATTGGGGCATAGATAAACCTGTTTCCCTCACTTTCAGATGTGAAATCCCTGCTTCTGCTCAAAAGCCTTGTGCTTTACATATCCAAACCTCCTGGTCTATTTTGCTCCAACACTGCAGTGTCAGCATCTATTGTGGTGATTATCTACTGAACAGTGTTAAAAAAAATGGATCTCTGAAGTAGCCTACAAAGAATAAACTGATGACAAATAATGATCTCAGCAGCAGTACTGCTTGTAGGTATCCCTCAGTATCTCCTAATGAACCTGTTTATAATTACTTAAAGAATGGCCTTTGCTGAAGCAGTTTAGCTCCTTAGGGGTGAGCGCAGCATTGCTACAAGTCACTGCAAAGGGACCAAGGGGGAGGTCAGATGTCTGGGAGGAGATGTGAAAAAATCTACTGATGTGAGCAGCTTCATTTGGCTCCACTGAGACTACTCCCATGACTGAAGTGCAGCTTACACTGTAAAGACTCTGATGGTGCAAGCTTCAGTGCTTGCACATAAATGTTTCTAATGCATGTAAAACTGTGAGCTGTCCTATCCATGTTCTTATTCAACTGTCTTGGGTTTTTGCTTCTATGTGTTTAAGCCTTAAAATATACGAGAAAATCAGTACTACAATTCTGTAAGAAAAACACTGAGGAAGTGTTTTAAATAGCTGATACCAAATAATTTGTAGGAGAATTCTGGATATTAGTTGACAGCTTACCTGAGATGAAAGTTTTCACATGGATAAAGCTGGTCTAGAGGACATTTCAGGAGTTTTTAATAGTTCTCATTAAAAAATTGCCATTTCATGTTGTTAATTTCCGTTTATTCTCACTCTGGTGTCATTGACTAGTTTTCCAATACCATGGTGTACTTTATGTGATATTTGAATGACTGAATACAGATAAAATACAAAAATTACTGATCACCTTGCACAAGACTTGGTTAATTCCAAGCATTAGCTATTTAATCTATTGATTGCATTCATAGATTCTTTCTTTTGGAGACATCTGCTTGTGTTGGATTATGTCTCTTGTGAAGTACACTTGGAAGCAAGCATAGCAAAACATTGTCATATCATCTTTCACCTTCCACATTTTTATTAACTTTATATTAATGTTCTCAAAACATATAACAAAGCTGTGGGCTACCAGACTGCACACTCGCGCACACACACTCACACTCTTGTACCATCTCTCAGGATAATTTGAGCACAGTCACTATGAAGAAATGAAGGGAAAATGTGAACAAATATAAAAAGTGAAACAAGGACTGAATTTTTTGCTTTAAGAACTAAAGGATATTGATGGGGATTTTGAGAAGCACCTGAGAGTTTATTAGGTGATTAATTAATAACATTTCTAAAAAAATTTTAGCATCTAGCCATCTTAAATATTTTTTAAAATATCTCAAGGGACCTATTTTTGGTGTGTAGGATCTTTGCAAGTGTGACTATAAATACTAAATCCTATTATCTTTGAAATAAAGAGAAAGCCTTCGGTGGCCATTAGGTTGACTTCAGAGGTATCTCTTCTCTTTCCAAATATACAGACACCTACCAAGAGACCATTTACATCTCTTTCTTGGACTGTTGTGTTTTATTGCTTTTCTTACAGCAAATAACTGCTCACTGATAAATTCTTCATAAACAGTTTTGCGTCAAGACAGTATTTTCCCACTGTTCCGCTAGCTGCTGTGACCTCCTCCCTTGCTGCCTGCTCCTGATTTCCTCTTGGCTGCTTTTCCCTCTCCACCCTGCAGTTCATCTATTGCATTATAGCAATTGCCTGCTTCTTCCACTCCTTTAGTGGCAGTTCAGATTTTTGAAGGGCTTTCTTAAATGTGTATTGCCATGAGTTTCACTAGGTCGGGGCTGTGTGTGATGTCTTTACAATTTTACAACTTTTTTTTGTTAAAACACAATGATAGCATGTTAAGAATTAGATAGGAAAATTAAAATTATTGTAGAATTGTTTTCCTACTGTTTGGTTGTTGTTTTTATTTTTTCCTATGGATGAGTTATTACAGCTACTAAGTATAGTGCTAAAGAAACAGTTAATTGCATAGTGCTAATAATTATTGATGACAGATGTATGTAAAAATACATAGAAATAAGCATAAATGTAAGAGTATAAATCTGCAGTTAGAGCACCTTAACTGACTTCACTGTTAGCTCTTACTTGGAGAGTTAAGGTCATTTGGATTAATTGTCCCCTGTGGTGGCAGAAGATGATTGTTTTGAGTGTATTTACTTAGATTTACACTCATGTGATTGAAAACAGCATCAAATCTGTTATTTTCCTATACACAGTTTCAACTCATCCTACATGTGTGGGCAAAACCCTCTAATACATCAGGTTTTGTTTTGATAGGTAGGCTGATTCTATGCAGCCTTTTCTTTATCTGTATCAATTTTAATTCCCAAAGCAAATACTTATTTACTGAAAATGGGATGAGAGCTTAAATCAACCTGGCCCTGTTTGATTTAAAGTGTTGAAAGAGGATCAAAGTGCATGCTTGGTCCTTGGAGCTGAAGCTAACTTGCTGCTAAATTAGAAGTGAATGAGATAAAATATTCTTCAACTGTTGTATCAAAGAAACAGAGCTGTAAAACTCTGACCTGAAAACATTTAATAGTTCTTTTTCATAACTGTTACTTTGCCATGATTTGTATTAACTGGGATTTTGACTTCATTGATGAAATGTTATTACATGTTTGCAGCATAGCCTCATGGAGAAATTAATTTTTTAACTGTTCAGATTTTTCTTTTTAAAGTCCCAGTGTCCTTCTTTGAGAGGTAGTAATATAAACCTAAGCTGCTAAAATGTGCTAGCAGTCAAAAAACAACAATAAAAAATCACTCCTGATTTAGTTATGATGGCATCATTTGCACAGCTAAAAACAACCAGTAATTGTCTCGCAGATGCATAGTAATTATAAAGTCTAAATGCAGATGTTTCCTTTTCCTTCACTGCCACAGAAGTCACTCTTCAGAGCTGTATTGTGTAACATCCTACTCTGGCACATAAACAGTACATCTTTATATAGCAAGGGACTCCCTTATCCATTTGTATTTATATATAATACTACATGTGGGTATTAGATGTTAAAAGAATAGTTTGGCAAAGGCCAAATTCACGTTAGGAAGTGCTGGAATTAAGGTTCCACATGCAGCTTGAATTCAGTCAGTTATGCATCTGCATTGTCATATAGACTTTAATTGTATGAGGGCCTACGGGTTTTTCACAGGATGCACTCGGTAGTCATCGTAGGATGGAAGTGCTCTTAGGATGACTCTTACGTGTAGGAGTTCTGCTGCAGAAGTTGTAAAGTGTGTAAATGAATAAAACAGGAGATTGAAGGAAGAGAAAGATCTCATTTCTTTAAAAAGCAGTGAGTGCTGCCTTGAAAATTGAAGTGTGGGCACAAGGTCACTGTAAACATGCTGAACAACTGGTTTGAAACATTTTTTACCTTCCATTTTCTAAGTGCCTGACTCAAAGCGTGGAGTTGGGGTTATAAAAGTTCTCAAGCTGCCATTCACCACTGAACCCCATGTGTGCTGTGGTCTGAGAATTACTGATACATAATTCTAATAACTTAAAAATCAAATCCCTGGCATCTCAATTTGACCTAGGTAACAAAACTGACCACCTGGTTTCAATTTGCATCCTGTGTAATGGGAAAGATATTAGTATTTGTGAAGCAGTCAGATACTACTGTAGTGATGAACACCACAAAACAGGCTACGAAATAATTCCTCTTTATACCAGCATTTGAATAGCTTGAAGTTAAATTCTAGGGCTGCCCATTAGTCAAAGGATGGCAAAAAATACTGAACTGTTTATGGAGTGAATATTAGCCATCAGTTGCATTAAATAAGACCCTGGAGGTGTAATAGTATACAATAGTTATACAATCATTATGATTGCATCATGATGTACAAATAAACAGCCTGAAAGAAGGTTGCATGGTGAACCTTGAATCAGTGATTTGGTAACATTTTAATGTTTGACACAAGAACTTTGTGGTTAATTTCCTACTGATAAAAAAAAAAAAAGTAAACTTAAAAACAAAACTCTGTTGTGTGGCTCATCAACAGGTTTTGATACTTGAACTACAACATAGAAAATTCTGCTAATTGATTTCAGGGAGAGACCGACAATATTTGTTTCCTCTATATGAACTGGTAACACAGGGGAAAATGTACCGTCTTTTCTGGAGGAGCTCTCAGATACTTGATAATGGCCGGGGCTGGGATGAAATTTCCATTTCCTACCAAGGTCCTCAAGGGCATGTGCTTTCTGGTGATCATTCTTCCCAAGTGTGGTTCTTTCTGTCTTGTCTACTGCAGCCTGCTCCCAATATGCCTCTACCCTACCGCTAGCTCCTTCCCTGCTGCCCAATCCTCGCTCCTCTGCCAACCTCAGCCCTTCTCCTCTCACTTTGTCAGTACTTGTATCACTCCTCCATGTCACATCCCTTGCACAGCCCTTCCCAGGCTCACCTGGTCAGTCATCTCATTGCCCTGAGGCACTTGTTTAACCAGTGTCTGATTTCTGTGTCTCCTTGGGTCCTTGGCTGCATACTCCGCACGTACCTTCCTTGGCTCTTGTCTATCTTCTCAGACACCTCCTCAAACACAGTTCCTACTCCTTGTTCATTAGTCTACCTTGTTCAAAGCCTTTTGCTGTGGCAATACCAGTTTCATGCCAGCATGTCAGACCCCTAGCTCTCCCCTGATCTGTTCTCTCCAGCATTGATGGCTACTAGTTCCGGCTGTTACCTTGCAGGTCCATTTATCTTCTAGTCTTTATCCATGGAATCTGCTGCTCCTTGAACACTTTTCAGCTGCAGCTCCCAGACTCTGCTGGTCTCTGTGTTTGTCGCTCAGGCTGTCCATCCCAGTGTGTTTCTCCAGCCCTTTCCTCCAGTGTGCTGGTTCCGGTGTTTGTCCTCTCTATTTAGATCATACAGCTTCTTCCTCTTGCTGGCTAAGCACAGCTGAGCAAGTCACGGAGAGCGTAAGAGAAGCGGTCTCCTGACCGTCAGGTCTGGTGCCTGCCCTCCATACCTTTTGCCTGCACTGTCATCAGCCCCAACCACAGTGGGTAACTATCAGATGGAAAGATTAGTTTTGTCTCCATATCTCCAAGCTGGAAGGATCCTGCTCAGCTCTTCAGTGGGGATGGTAGGTGTTCTAAGAGCAGAGGTAAGAACTGTGAGGGTGGAATTTGCTTGGACAGTCTGTGACGGTGAGGTATTGGCCCAGCAGCTGTAAGACCCCTGAGAGTCTTTGTTTAGTGAGTGCCAATCTGAAGACATTTCAGTTGATACTGGGTTATTTTTTTTAACGTTGACAAATAACTACTGGATATTTTTATTATTTTGTTCTCAGGCTTCTCAGTCAGCCTTTTGACTAAAGATTTTCAAGAAAATTCAACATTAGGCAGGGAATATTTTGAGCCAAACATAAGATAAGGCAACTTAAAATTGACATTATAAGAGAAAACAATCTGATAACTTAATTATTAACAGTATCCCTAGTGTGTCATTGTAAGAACCTGCATTTCAAATAGTTAAATATTGCTTGATTGCTGGACCAAGCCTTGAAACTTTGTTTTAAAACATGGGATAGAAACAGTTTGAAAAGAACAAATGAATGTTTAATTCTACAAGAAGGGAAGCATCACTCAGGAATATTAATAGCAGAATATCAATACCACTGCTTTAGATTTTCATTATGTCATTCTTTAAAATTCTTCTAAGTCATTTGTTTATTTTTTCTTGAAAACAATCTGTGCCCATCAGAGATTCAAAAAGTTTTAAAATTAATTTTCTCTTTGTGCTGTTCAGTATGTTTTCATACTCTGGTATACTTTCTGTGACAGGACTAATTTGGTTTACTATTAAAACATATATATATAATATAATACATTCTATGGTGTGAAATTTAGAGGTCTAAGGAAATTATTCGACGCTAGATGATTTCTCATTCCAGACTCTTCCTCTTTTACATGGTTGGCCTTGTAGGCATAGTAAAGTAGATAAAACTCCGTGTGCCTTCTTCAAACCTTAGTTGCTCTGTCACGTTATTCTCTTTTGTATCTGGCAGACTAGAGGGATCTGAATGGATGTAAGATAGCTGTAAGATAGGTGATGGGAAGGGGGTTTTCTTTGGTGACAGTTATGTACAGCAGTCATCTAAGGTATATGCATTGCTTTTACAGAAATAATTCATGATTTTGAGACCATGAAATCCTTACAGTTTAGGTATTAATAGCTATGAAAAATTAAATTTGAAACAAGGTAATGATAATTATAATGCAAGTAGCACTTACATCTTGCTGACAGTTTTAACATGAAACAAATGAAATATCTATTCCACATGCTGTAGTTTCCCAGATACTCAGAGCTCAATATGTTATTTTCCCATATGCAAGACCTTCAGTACCTTTCTGTTGGCTTCTAGACTGTGGGTAAGCTACTTCAAGGTTAAACCCTGCAATTCATATTGAAAAACTAAACAGAGGAAATAGGTGAGGAATAAAGGAATGGATCAAATATATCAAGGGTCTCAAGTTGATATTGCTAAATCTCAAGTGACATTCAAAAAGAATTCACTTTTTTGCTAGCAGTTTGACTAAGCAGCTTTTCAAGAAAACTGATGGCTTTGGCACAACATTGCTAGCTTAAAATGAATGTTATTGTCCCCACTTACATACAGGTCTTGATTACAGTCAATGAAATATGTCATGCTTTTCAATGTATTCATCTGAAAAAGAAAAAAAAACAACCAATAAGCAGGTTTTTCTTGCTCATCTTTTCTTGCTCAGCTCATCTCACAGTTAACAGGGAGTTACAAATTTGGAGCATCTCTCAGTTTTCTATTCCTGAAAGAGATCACCAAAAAATGAAGTAAATGAAACAGAAGCTTTACTTTTTGTAGCATAATACTCACAATTTTCTTTTAGCTACTAGAAGATGTTGTCACTTCAGACCAGTAAGTACTTGAAATTTAGTCTATCTCTCCAGAATTGTTACACAAGCTGCACTGTGGTTTCTGTTGCCTTCATTGCACATGCCTCATCTAGGGACTAATTCAGTATTTTACCCAATTACTACTTAAAGCAGAAGGTATAAGCAGTCATTGGAGCAGGGATGGGAACCCAGCACTTCCTTCTCCCCATAGAAAGCATTGTGTACTCTGAGGCAGAGCACAATGCTCCCTCTTCCTCTTTCTCATTCCACACCAAGAAATCCTGAACTCCGCTTTTTTTTAATGTGTACTACTTCCATAACCAGAAGGCTGTTGCAGAATATCCTCCAGGCTGGCTGCTAGAAGGTGAGGATTTGAGCATAGGTTTCAAGCTTCTTTGGGCAATAAGGAAAAGGCAAACAGCTGCTTCACTTCTTTTATGGTTCAAAAGAAACTAGTGCTCTCAGCTGTTATGAAAAGATGACTGAGGACCAATTTCAGGAGAAGGTTTGGGGGTGTCTTATGTCCCTGAAGAATGAGATGCTGAATCATCCTGGGTGACTGGGTTTTGCTGGCTACTTAGTTTCTGCCAAAACTTCAGTGTTGCATCACGTCAGCTTTAAACATGTAAGCAACTGGTTATTTGGTAAACCTAGTTTGATGCTACCAAACTGAATTGCAATGTCCAAGTACCTCTGTGGATCTAAACCTTTATGCATTTTGAGTTTCATGTCCTCAATTAACCTCTTTCTTTCATTGAAGTTGCCACCATAAATTTATTTTCAAAGTGGGGAAATGGTCAAGATTGACTCACCGTCATCCAGAGAAGATCCCATCTCCTTTTGAAAGCATCAGAATTTCCTTCTATAAATACAATCACAGGCTCAAAATGCATTTGACAGAATAAACACTGAATTTCCATCTTCTCCTACCTTTAGAAAGAAAGAATGTAAATTCTCTTCATAAGAAAGTACTTTGTCTTGATTTTTGAAAAGCATACCTGTTCACAAAGGTAGCTTAAAATAGAGTCAGACTCTTGATGTTCAGGAGTTTCAGATTTAGTGCATTTGCCTTCCAGCTTTCTGCTTAGAACTTTATAAAATCAAATACAAACCCAGAAACTCTGTAGTTATGTTTTTATATCCTTGTAATGTAGGCACTTTGAAGTATGGACATCAACATAAATGACTGGCACAGAACCAGAGAAAATTCTGAATTTAATATGGCTGCATCTCCACTCGTGGATTTTATTTTTTAAGCTCAGCATCATTGGTTTTATGTTGCCCTTGTTTGCACTTTCATTTGTGTGTCTGTTTTGAATTCTGATCATTTCTGACAACATGCAGTCTCAAGAGACTCACGTAGCCTGATTACATATATTGGATGTTTTGTATTCTGCATTGCACTATCATCTAATCAGGTTAAAGTGGTAAAGATTTACTAATGGGAACATTCAGTTGCCCTAGATTTTGTCTTAAATTTATTAAGTTATTTTACTTAAAAGTCAATCCACTTTAATATAACAATCTGGGATGTTGAAGGACAAAAATAGCCTGTTACATTCAACTGATATTCAAATTATTCTAAATTATGAGGAATTTTGTTGAAATACACTCAGTAAAACCATGATTCACACCCTTCATTTCTGTTCACATTTATCCATTGTCCACAATTAACATAATGAAAGAAAAGGTATTCCAGGAATTTTGAGGCAGTTTAGTATAAAATGAAATATAAATAACTAAACTGCAAATTAAATTTCAGTCAATGTTAACCTGCACTTCCTGACTGCTTCCAAAAACCAGTCTGAAAAGACTCACTGCAGTGAAAAATCTTCTGAAAGATAAGATGTGAAAGTACAAGATGTTTGATTAGAATTTAGTTGGCCAGCACAATCTCCCGTGTTGTGGGGAATTTTTGCAACATGGTGATAATTCTGTTTCAGCCTCTTGCTAGCTTTTGCCAGCTGGATTGTTTAACTGAGTTTAAAACCTGACCTCTGCTAATGCTTCTGCCTCCAGGAATGACAGTGCAAAACCCACTGGTGTTCTTGACAGTATCAGATCCTAGTTAGGGGTGGCTTATCTGACGTATGGTGTTGTGTGTTACCTTATAGCATCTTCCAGCTACACTGTCTTCCACCTAGTTTCCACTTGATTTTCTGCAGTGCCTCACCTATGACAGTCCTTCTTTCCCCCCTCTAAGGAAATCGTGCCTTGGTACTTGTCCAAATCCCTTTTACAAGAAGTATAGTGAATACTTCTTTGAAATCATCCCCATTACTGGAAACCAGCTCACTTTTATAGTGCAGTAGCAAGCCTGACTCTCAGGTGGCTGCTGCAAATCACCCAATTACCCTGGACACTGGCAGAAATTAGTTTTGCTTTCCTAAGTGCTTGTTCTGAGCACTTTGCCGCCAAGTCACAACAATGGGGACTCCCTGTGCAGTTTGCACCCCCCCGTGGTACTGATGGTGAAGATATATACATTTAATCCCATACATTGGATGCAGACAAAACTTCACTTAGATTTGCTTATGCACGATGAAGAGCGTTCAGTGCACAGGCTGTTTTATGCATAACTGCTATGCAAATGCATCAGTTCCCACTGATCAATAATAGAGGCTACAGATAAGTCTTTAGGCTACCGAGCAAAAGGAATGCATCGTTGGAGACACAGACCAAGCAGCTATAGCATCTGGGCTGTGACCTTGCAGATCTTCAAGCTAAGAAGAGTCAAGCCCTGACCCTCACTAAGTCCCAGAGCAGGCTAAGCAAGGATGTGACTGATCAATACTTTAGTGCATATAAAAAACATTTCACTCACATAACCCCCAAAAAAGTGTTATTAATAACAGGATTTTCACTTGCATAGAACATATAGAAAAATAACAAAGCTGCCTTACATATATTGATTTTATCAGAATATAACTGATTTTTTTTCCCCACATGCTATCCTAGTTGGCCAGGAACCCCTTTCAGGATAGTACAGATATTCGGCATTATTTTATATATTTTATCTGGTGATTATGTTTCTGTAAACATGGAATGCTTATTTGAGACTTACAAAATGTGTTTGCTAGAAACAAACAATCCGGTGGGATGAGTGGTAAGCATCTTGTTAACAGGGGCTGCACTAAAAGAGAACAATTATAGACTTATCAAAGCTATTAATTTACTCAAGCAAAAAAAGTTGTTCAGTTCATTACAAATGTCTTTGGAGTAGCAAAGTCGAGATTCTTAAACATAGTTATGTGCTTAATAGCTCTGTGTGCACATTACTCAGATGTATCTCCATGCTGAAAAAAAAAAAAGTAGATTGCAGTGTTAGAAGTTGGGATTTCTTAAATGTGAGTTTGCTAGATTTTACTATTATGAAAAGTTACTTTCTGAGCATGTTCTGAAAAAGTCCTTTGCAACTTTGTTCTGAAAACGAGGTAATATGATTCCTGAAGAGTCAGTAAACTAAAGGGGAGTTTGTTCATTCATTTTGTTATGCATACTTTAATGGAGAAGCACAACTTAAAAGAGGATAGGTAGCTGTAGTACACACAGATGCCAAAGACTGCTGTACCATTGCCTGTTCAGTTTGATTTCTTAAAAATATGGGGGTGGGGTCTTCTCATATAACTTACCTGCCAGTATTGTAGCACATCTGACCAAAAGGACAGTCTCCTTTTCCCTAAAATTGACATCTCAGTAGAGAGTGTGGAGAATATATTCAGTGGTGTATATGGAACAATCGCTCGACAGTATTTTTGGTTTCTAAGGGTAGGAGGAACTACAGAAGTTGTTATTATAAAAAATAAAAATTAGCTGTTAAGGCCTTTTTTTGAGTAAAGGAAATCCTACTGGATAAAAATTATGGTGTACTTTCAGAGATACATCTGAGAGATGGAGAGATCTTTCTTCAAAGATGCTATTGTACTGTGTCCTTGCATATTACAAGCTGCTATGTAAATGCTAACTCTTGACGCAAGACTCTTTCAACATCATGCCTGGTCTCGTTCTAATTTTTCTATTATAACCTAGAAATGGAGAACGTGAAGAAATTGAAAGGCAAAAATCTGTCTCGATGGGTCCATGTGATCCAAAGATACTGAGGCCTGCTCAGTAGAAGATAGAGGTCTGAAGCAGGATGGGATTAAAGGGAACACTTTCTCTTTTATGGCAAAATCTGGAGCTAAAGACAGGCCACAAGAAATCTAATCCCTGACTAAGCACATCAGGGGCCCTGTTGGCCCCACCTGGTACAGCAAAGTGCCCTCTATACCCTACAGCAAGCTATGTGCTTCCAGCTCCCATCAGGAAGACACCTGTATGTGACCCTCCTGCTCTATGAGTGTTTTAGCTTATTATGTAAACTGCCAGCAAAGCATTCCTGGCACTAGAACGAATTATGAAGGCAATCAGCGCTGGGATCAGACATCTCATGCTTCTGTTTTTCCACATTTACGTCTTGCTCTCTCCTCATCACAACACAGCAAACAAATTCAGATAATTGGTTTTATCTGTTCATTCCCTTCCTCTCTTCCCCTTTCAAACTGCACCATGAAGTACTGTAGAAGGAGAAAAGAGGATTGGGATAGAAGTGAAGGAGGTCAGGAGGAGCAACCACTAATAGGAGATTCCCCTCTTACTTAGTGGATTAATTAACTGTATATTATTGGCAGTTTTATACATAGCAAAGAGTGTATCACATCATTACTTTGGATTATGCAGGTTTTGTGCTTTAAAATGGGCAAGATATCCTTCGATGTAATAATTCACTTGACCAACCCATGAGAACTGATAGTAAAAAGTTTCAGACAGCAACAATAAATTTTATCAGATCTCAGTCACAGTACAAATGTCTTCTGTATGTAAAGGTACATTTTAAGCAATTAAAAAAAAAAAAAGCAGCTACAAGGCAAGCCTAAAATAATAGCTGCTTCAGTATCAAAAACTCTGTAATCTAGACGGGCTGTATGAGGGGTGTCTCTGCATAACCAAGTATACTACATCTCTCCAAGTTGAGAGTGTAGCATATCCCCAAAAAATAGCAACATCCTTTGACCAGTATACACTTTTGAAAGACTGTCACAGTAGCTCCCACATGAAATCACAAATCAGACCCAGCATTTTCTAGTCTGGTGCCCTGGAGAAACCACAAGCCTCTCTAATCAGAAAGTGCAGAGGAAGAGAAACAGCATCTTGCCCCCCGTTGCATCCTAATACCCTCTGTATAACGTTGCATCTTAAATTCTCAATAAGGTGTTGAAATGTTATCGTTCACACATCTTCCTTTCCCATTTCTCCCTAAACAAGGAAGCTAGAAATGGCAACAGCCCTCTCCCTGCACTGCATCAGTGCTTATTTACATTTCTGGAAGCGCTCTTTTTTGGAGGAGCTGGGAAGTCTGATTGTGGATGCGGTCTGTAAGCCGAGATCCACCGTTCCTTTGCCGAAGCCGTCTTGGCAAAGCGTGACCGACAGCCGCCTGTCGCACCTCAGTATCCAGAGGGCTTGCTTTGAGAAATCCCTTCCCTCCCAGCTCGCCAGCTGCGCTGGGCAGCTCTCGGGAGGAGGCAGGAGCGGGGGCAGGAGGAGGGCGGCCGGGCTGA
>JANHFX010001062.1:20119-32792 GCA_027560015.1 Chloroceryle amazona | reverse complement strand
TGGGAGGCCACCTGCTCCTCATGAATACCAGAGCCCTGCCCCACTGGTGCAAACCCAGCTCCTACCCCATTCCCCTTCACAACAAGTTTAAAGCCCTACAACTGAACCCTGCTAATTCTTGTCCTAGAACCCTCCTCCCCTGCCAGACAAGCCTTGACCACTGGCAGGTCTGGTGTCTTCTAAACCAGCCGTGATTCCAGACCCCAAAGCCCTGCTTGTGGCTCCAGTCTCGGAGCCAGGCATTTATGGACTGGATCCTTCTCCGTCCCACCTCATCACCTGCAAATGGAAGGAGGGAAGACAAAACAGCTTGTGCCTCAGACTCTTCCACCAACTGTCTCAAGGCCTTGAAGTGTCTCTTCATTGCCCTCAGACTATGGGATGCAGCTCCCACCCCACCTGTCTGGAAGATCAGTAGCAGGTAATAGTCTGACAGCCCCCAGGCTGACATTCTCTGGTGATATCCCTGACCTGGGCTCCAGGCAGACTACAGACTTCCCTGCGATGAGGTCAGCTTGTTATCCTTCCTTCTCATTCTGGCAGAGGCCCTGGCAGAGACTCAGAAGCGCAGATGTGAGGACCTTTAATGGTGAGACACCGACCAGGTTACTTGGTGCTCTAGTGTTAGTGTGAGTCAGGCGAGATCTTAGAGGCATAGTGCGATCCACTACAACTGACCAGAGCTCTGCAAGCAAACCACGCGGGGTGTGAGGAAGGCAGCAAAGACACAGCTCCCAACAGCTAAAGGACACAAGTTTCCTGTAACGCTGCCTCTGCCTTTGCCATGCAGCCCAGTAAGCAAAGTCTGTGCACGCAAATCCTCCCCGTCCACAAGAGGATCGAGTCCAGCTCCAAGCTTTGGTGCGTACGTGAAGTATTCGTGAAGCTAGAAAACCTCATCATGAGTTACTGCACAATGGAACTACCTCTTCATTCCTACCTAAGTGGGGACCCTGTGCAATCTTTACAGCAGCATATTTAATAAGTAAAAAATAGGAGTTCATTAAAAGTAAATGTATTTTTTGGTAGGAAGTCTTCAGTTTAAATGCTCATTTCCAAACCCCGTATGTGAAAATGCTCAAGTCCTGCAGTGGGTCACTTATTAAAGATTTGATTTGAAGATCAGCTTACAAGTCATAAACAGTCTCATAAAGATGTAACTATCATAATAACTTTCCTTTTCCCAGTTGGAAATATAAGATGAACTGTTCTGAAGCACCTAATGTATAACTAATGTTTATTTGTTTTCGAGAAGCTTTACGGCTGCAGTGTTCCAGGTATGCTTAAATTCAATAAAGAGCTATTATAATTCACGGAACGGTGGCATTCCCTCTATAAGAAAACATAACCTATCTGTTCTGATCTTTCAGAATCACTACAAAAACTTTCAGGTGTATTACCCCAAAGTGAGATTTAAATGGCTCCTGCCTCCTTGGCTGTCTCAACAGGCCATCCAGATTCCCCTACGCTGAGCTGACGAGGCAATACTCCATACGAATTCTTTTGATGTGTATTTTTCACTTATGTTAAAAGTGGTGTTATCTGGCATGTCACACCACAGTACCGCTCACGAGGGAGAGGATTGGAGAGGTGTGGCGATCCCTCAGAGCAGATCTGAAATGGGTACATATAAACTACGTTATTTTACTACTGTATGACATCCCCCAAATACAGCCACGTAAGTTCTCACCTGTCTTTCCCAGTTTCCCGTTTAAAAAGGTCATCAAATTGAAGCATCTTGTGGCGAGAAATCATGTATGCTTTTAACTGAGGCAGTATCTGATTCATCAGCTGCAGGTTATTATACACCAAGCCTTTACCGTCTCTCCTCATGTAGCTGCTGGGGCCCCAGAAGATAAACACGGCACCGTGGCTCATGTTTAAGAGTTCGTTGCGATTTCGCAAAATCCTCTGAATGCTGGAGTGTGCAATGACTCGCAGGCTCGTTTTGTTTCCAACATCTTTGCCATAACCTCGAGTAGGTGCATCGTTCATTCGTATCACGCACTCTGTCTCATCGATCCTGTCCCCTTGTTTACTTCCCAGAAGGTGTCCGGAGCTGGTCACCAATGCACAACTCTTGCAGTGCATTTTTAAAGGCTGCAACGACACACACACTTCAGAATCAGCTGGAGGCATCTTCCCGGTCACTACATGATAACTCTATTTTACATTTACACAGCATATTTTACAGCACGCATCTCAGAGGACTTTACACGGCTCCCTCCCAGCAGTCTTCCCAAATAACTGGGGACACATTACCATTTGGCAGATGGGGAAAACGTGGTAGAGGTGCAGAGCCCTTAAACCAGTTCCTCTGTGGGGTTAAGTCCACTGATTACACCCTCCTTTCCACTGCTGCTTCACACACAGCAGGACAACAGCCTCTCAGCCTGGGACTGTACTACCTCCACTTGCCAGTAAATGAGCTGTAAGCGGAGGTTTTGTGATCCTTCCTTGTCTTTTATTTTGTCTTCAGGAAATAATCACTCACTAAGGCCTCATAAGCAAATGTGTGGCTGGCTTTGCAACCTTGGGGGTCAGGACATTTTGCTAAGGGAAGAGAGTTACACCTCGGTCCAATCCTTCCACGCTATTTCCGAGTCGGTGCCACAACCACTGCAGTG
Source organism: Chloroceryle amazona (assembly GCA_027560015.1). NCBI lineage: Eukaryota > Metazoa > Chordata > Aves > Coraciiformes > Cerylidae > Chloroceryle > Chloroceryle amazona. Next base: position 30,165 of record JANHFX010001062.1, on the reverse strand, counting down.
CTCTCGTACCCCCGCTGTGCTCTGCAGGTAGAGCTGGTCAGCAACGCCAGCGTGTACTTTACATGGCAGTGAGCTGGTGCACTGGACTTCCTCTACCTTGTCAGGTCACATCTAAAAGTTACACACTGAACTGGAACAGGACGTGCCTGTTCACTGACCTAATGGGATCAGGAGAGTTAAATTGGCTATCATGAAAATGAAAATGTCTGATAAATCACATTACTGTAGGATGCCACCAATGTAGCTAGCAGCCAGAGGAGTGTGGGTGTCAGCTGCTCAGCACAAGAGCAGCAAAGGGTTAAGAGTATCCCGAATACAATAAACTGAGAGGTGAAGACTGACTGCTGTGCCTTGGTGGCCCTCCATGGAACAGCACCTTGCAGTATTTAAGAGCAGTAACGTCAGATTACAGAACATACATGGTGTGTACTTTACAGTTTCTTTCCAAGAAAAAAAGGCAGACTGAACTGGGGTTGCTCACTGGTCTGAGGTTCCTTAGAAGGTGATTTTGGTTCACAGTCATTCTGATCTACTGATCTTCTTCCCTAAGGCTGTCCACCAGAATTTTATTATCCTCGTTAAGCATAAAAAATGGCATTCCAGTACCTTCCTAGCGAGCAACGGGCTTGTTTAATTCCAGAGGCTCCAAACCAGACACATGCTGAGAGCAGGTGGCTCCTGCACGGTGTCCCTGGGCTGATCCGGCGGGACACCGCGGAGGTGTCGGTGCTCACTGGCTCTGAGGAGCACTAGCAGCCTAAGCCTGTCTTTGACAATGAGGCCCTCAGCACCTCAAGATCAACCTCCGCCGATCTCCAGGGCAGCCTGTTGTTCCTGCCACTACAAACACAGCCAGCGTGTCTCCAGGTACAAGCTCGGTGGCTCTATTAGCAATGCGGAGACGTTACGGGGACATAGAATTACACCTGGTACAAATAATTACACCGAGTACAAACCACATGTATATAGGAATCGGATCAATAACGCAGCGTGCCGCGAGGCACGGCTTAAGAGGCTGAAGCTGGAAAGAGGACAGCACCTCGGTTTGAGATAATCTCAATCCCCTCTTTGGCAATGCTTTGGCCCCTAGTATTTGAAGGGGGGGATTTTAGCTGGGTAACTCGGGGTTCATTTTGAAGGTAACGGGTGGTTGCAGTCTGAGGCTTTTCTCTATGAGAATAGCTCTGGAATGATGAAGTGCTTTTTGATTAAACACAAAATGACTGAACTATACAAGACGCGTAACGGCACAACCCATAAACTTTGTACAACCATCTTCCCCAGACAGCAAAGTGCCTCTTCTTCCACATATAGGGACTGTAATCCAGAGCTAATGATATGGGTAGAACTGTTCATGCCTTTGTGAGCCAAGGTTCCTACTGCAGTATTTACATGGGTTTTCCTTTAAGCCTTCATCTGCCACTTTGATGAATTACCCAGCAAAAGGCTCTAAGGTGAACTAGCTGCTCCACCATCATGCTTGGGAAAGCAAGATGAAGTGCTAATGAGGTTAAAGGAAATGTAGTCGGCACCAATGCTAAATCACGTAGGTTTGACTATCCGCATAGCAAGACATTTTCACCCAAACATTCTCTGCTGGTTTCTGGGCTACTGAGCTACAACTTGTTTCTTTTTAAAAGTCCGCCAGAGAATCCATCAATTGTTAGGAAACAAGAGCGGCCGCCAGTGGAAATTTGGGGAGGGGGGTGAGGGAGGGGATGTCAACATTTGCTAGATGATAAACATTCATACCCCCAAAACATCTGTCCCGGGTCTTGGTTGAAAACTCTTCCTTCTGGGAAAAAGTCTTTAGACTGAAGGATTCAGATATTGCCAAGCTACTTCTTGAATGATGCATGGGGGCCGAGCCCGTGTCGCCGCTCCAGGCAAGTCATTTTCCCTCACCTCGCTCAGATTCTTTCAGTTGAGGTCTAGAAAACTTGCACCTAAAAATTGTCAGAGGAATTCACAGCCAACAGCCACAACATTCTCGTACCAGCTGTTTATAATGCTCTGACAATATTGAAAGCAAGGGGGGAAAAGCTATTGGCTTTGATATCATCTCATTGGGAGGCAGCGCCTGCACCAGAAATGTCATCTACTTAAGCAATAATAATGGAGGCACAAGGCACTTCTTTCGGATTGATGACCAGCTGGGAAAAGTTGATGGCCTGAGAATAACCAGGGGCCATTAAGCCAGGAGAACATTAACTCCACAGAAGCTCTCTGTTACAGTAATTATTACAGTGGTATTTGGGGGGGAAAAAGCAAAGCTGTGACATATGAGTTATATTTCAGGTAGGTGATGCAACCCTTACTTCATGAGCCTTGCTTCAAAATGCCCAGAAAAGGGCCAGGGTGAGAGGCAGGTGAGTTTTATGGCATCTGTATTAATCACCTTGAAAGGCAACTATCATGGGCGTAAACACCGCCGGCATTTACTCGCACCCCTTGCCAATAAGCAGCCGCAGTTCCATGTGCACCTGAACTACACGTACAGCACCCTGCACGCCACGGCAGAGCACGTGGCTGCTTCTACAACACAAGCCAGTCACTCGGGGCACACAGATGGTGAACGAGCCAAGTACCGGCCAAATTAATTGCCCAAATTACCTCTCAGTTCCAGTCACCTAAAAATACCTGTGGGGAGAGGGAGAAGAGAGGTGACGAGACAGCAAGCTCGCAGAGCCAGAACCCCAGAAGATGGCAAAATCAGATGGTGATGTTCTGGGACACATGGGCTACGCCAGGGGCATGAAGGGAGCTGGTGAACCCTGCTAGGTTCTGGTAAAGCCCATAACAGCATCTCAGTGGCCGTAACAAATGAGCGCAACCTCACACTGCTCTAAGTATCACGGGCCAAACTGACTCCTGGCAGCTTCCACTTAGAGAGATCACAGTCCAGTAAGTTCTGTTGCTGTCTCAGGTAGGTCTGGTTTGGTTACTAAGAACCAACAGACAAACAGAAACACAAGCAGCGCCACAGTTGTGGCTGTATTTTCCAATTTGAGGCAATCTGCTCTGTTATTGACTTTAAAATCTATGTTATTTTCAGACACCTTATTGCTCGGAAAAAAAAAAATCAATGGAAAAATGTTATTCCTGATTCAAAATATGTAACTCTTCGATGTAATTATTTTCTTGTGATGAAATTAAATGATCAATTATTTTTTCTTTTTTTTTTTTTTTCTTATAGAAGTCTTTTGATTTTAAAGCCAAGATTTAGAAAACAAGACAAATTCCTCCAGTAAAACTGGGAACACTGGAAACACACTTTTTTCCTATACTTAATGACTTACATGCAAGATATCTGGGTTGAGATCACTGCATTATCAGTAGTATAAAAGTTTCCCTTCTATAATTAAAAAAAAATATTTTATCTTGGCAATGATGACCTGGACAACAACAACAAAAACACAAACCTGAAAAAAGAACATCTCCACAAAAAGACAAAAAGATGATCTTCTGGAATGAAGAGCAGCTAATTGAGGTGGTCAGAGAATGCCTGTCTGCTCATCAACACCAGCATTCCCCAGAAATACACCTGGAAATACCACACACGACTTCAAAGGGTATTGGGAGAGAGCGGGAGAGACCAAAATTCCTTTTGGACGAATGACCTTTAACTAGGAAGTGGGGAGTGAAAGCACAAAATATCAGTGAGGTACTTGACAGCTGATTTCCTCTCGCACTACAGCACCTCCACAGCACTGAGCCAGCACCAGCATGCCTGTCTTCTGTCTAATCTGGAATGAAAACCTGTAAGGCTTCTCCACTCTATTAACTACCTGAACCTTATTACCAAACCAACAACCTCCTCTGCAAGAGCTCCCAGTCTGACTGCTAAAGGAAAAGCCGTGACAGAAAGAAGAGGACTGATGTACAGGAAAGCAAACCTGTTCCTCTTCTCCACTGAGCTGATTCACTGCAGGGCTGTATTAATGGCTGGAAAAGCGCACGTTAGCACAAGAGAGTCTCACTGGTTCAGGAGAAAGTGAGCTTATCCCGGGGCAGCCTAGCTTTCTCCTTTTGTTGTGAAGAAGGTAATTTCATTGGTAGGAGTTTCACACCTCCTGTACCTAATGCCTATTGTGCCTGCCTCAGCACAACAGATACCTTGTGACACTCGCTGCGTGGTACCTCAGTGTCTGCTTTTTAAGTTCCTTGCCCCGCGCACGAAGCGTACTCAGCACTTCACGCGTGACGTTAATGAACCCTGTGTTCACCCCATGGTCAAGGTAATTTACTGCTTACAGCTTGTTCCTGATTGCTGGCTGATCTGCCACCAGCAGCAAGACTGAGTAATTAATGCCCTGCCAGTAATGCAATATTTTGTCCTGGCAGCTCCAGCTGTAACTTTTTACTTTCTTGTAGCTTTGAGGTTTCTCACAAGCTGCTGGTTCAGGACCACTGCTCCACTAGGCTGGCTGCTCCTTCCTGGGTCTCCTCTCCCAGAGGCTTCGAGGACAATTCCCTTGTCACAACAGGCACGCCAACTTCTGCGGGAGCTCCAGGTGTGCCCAGACCGTGGCACATCACAAAGGCCCACTCTAGCTCTTGTGAGCCCCTGCCACTCAGCACCACTCCAGGTATAGAGCTTCTCTTGCCATTATGGCCATCCCTCATCAACAAGCCATATACATATTGTTTCTATCAGTGTGCCTCCTTAATATTTTCCCTAGAAGACTGAGAATTGTTTTTGAGAAATCACCAACAATGACCTTAAAGTAGAATAGAAACCCTGAGACTTCACAGCTGCAAAGTAACGTTTGGTCTGTAAGTGACTGCAGCAAGCCGTGGGTTCTCACCGCCTGCTTTACCGAAGTACAGCTGTGCACTTCAGAGGTGATGTCCACGGTGCAAGTACTCTGGGAGACACCATCCTGAGAAAACAATGCAAGTTCCCTCAGAATTTCTGCTTTGTAATCTATTGATGTTGGAACACTGCTTTCATAATAATATGAAAAGAAACAGGAAAAAAAAAAGGAAAAAACATACAACCACAAAGAGTTTGCTTTTGTATTTTTCAAGTCCCATCTCCCTGACACACTATGAAATGATGCTCTCTGAACAGTAAAAAACCATTCAGCTGCCTATTGGGATATTTTAGGTAACACTTCTGTGTGTAAAATGCTGGAACAAAAAGCCAGACTGAAACACTTAAAGCATGAGGAGAGTTTTGAGCTTCCACCAAGTTCAGCTTGCTGTGGTATGCGCCCTTCTCAAGCCTCTGGGAGTTTTGATTTGGTGGTTCCAAGTTCTGATCTAAGAGGTGATTTTGCTTTGCCCATGACATTGCCACACATCTGTTCAGATAGGGAGTGTAGCTCCATTTCTACACTGCACGCCAGCTCAGACCTTCCCCTCAAGTTTCAGAATTTTTCATTCTTTTAACTTTTTTGCTGGGAGGTAAAGAGAGGTCTTAAAGAGTGGGGGGAAAAAAAAAATCCTCTGAGCAAATACATTAATAATTTTTGTTGAACTAGACTTCTGGAATGTTAGAGAATCTGCCAGGAAAACAAACTGCATAATCCACCAACTAAAAGCACCGACTGCCTTCAAACCTGTATCCCAATGACTGATACTCTACAAGTAAACAGAAAGGGTTAGGAGATACCACTTGCCCAACATTGTTAATCCTTATGCAAATCCAAATAACAAGCACTGGCAGCAAAACTTTGCAATTCAAAAAAGGTCTGGCAAGTCTGTTCATAAAGATAAATGCATGTCTGCTTAAAAAGATAAAAGATAAAACAAATTAATTTCTTATTACTTCTCTTTGTTTCTTGGGCTGTGGAGCTTGAATATGCAAATGTTGTGGAAACATTAGCATCTTCATTTCCCATTGATTCTTCCGAGTTAATTATGTAACTGGACTCTGCCTTCAGATACTTGATAAGTAGAAAGAGGGAATTAGCCAAACTTCAGCAAATACATTCAACACACTGGTGAGCACAGCACCCCGGGTTTTATTCCTCCAAAGAATGGAATATTTTTGTTTTCCATGGTACTATACTGATGGGTATCTGCAAAACCTGTAATAAAAAAATATAATAATTCTATTTTGAAGAGGTCCTCAGACGTATCTAATTCAATTTCAAAACACGAGGCTACATTGTGAAGAGAAAAACAGAGAAACAAATGAACTCCGTAAAGCTTGCACCGGGGTAATTTTCCCAGAAAAAGTGCCGTTAAGCACATCAGTCAATGAACAGTCTTCTGCTTGTGTGAAGTGTTTTCCAGCACATTAGCTCTTTTTCAGGGGACTGCCTGCAAGTCAAAGCTTCCATTAGATTAATTAAAATATGGCTCCTCTCACTGGAAAGAAAAGGCATGAGCTTGGTTACAGGGCATTGACCACCTACAGAAACCGAGCCCTTTCTGGTTCCATGGAATAGAAGCAGAAGCAGCAAAGGAGATGGAACAAGAAGATAACTTTTAGTATCCGGGCTGAATTTCTCTTCTTATTTGGAAGCATGATTACCAGCTGCTGATGTTTTCCCCTAAGCCACCTGAAGTGAATATAAGGTGCAACCTTGCAAATTGTCAGCACATATAAAGCTAAGATTTAGAGAGTAGTTTCCATCCTACATCCTATAAACGTGTCCCATGAGGAAGATTAGTATCAATCATAGGCTTATTGGAGAGGGAGATAGGATACAATGATAACCTGAAGCTATCAACTAGAGTAATGGTCTAAGAAGAAAAAGCAATCAGAGAAAGAAAAGAACATCCTCAATGAGAGCCAGAACTGGAAAATCGGGCAGGAATGTATCATGTTGATGAACATGAGCCGCTATACAAGAGAGAATCACATGAACAATACACAGGCTCTAAAGAAATGGTTATTGCCTAATGTTTATCTTAAAAGGAGTGCAAATAGACATCCATATTACATCAAACTGCTTTCCTTTTGTTCTGCAGCTAAAGTACTTGCACTGAAATGCAATAAAGCCACAAGCGTGGTGTCTTAACTATGCAAATCGTTTCCACTGAAGTGTCAGAAATACGGGAATTATTTCAAGGGTCTGTAGAAAAGGTATTGGACAATTCTCATTTTTGCTTCAGAAAGTTTTCAAATCAACCTCTCCTGTCTGCTTCGGTAAGTTCTGGCAATTCCTTCCAGTTTAAATGCTTCATGGAGATGCGGCCTCGGCTGCTCCCCCTGCACCTGCCATGGCTGTGCAAGATCAGCAACAGCACATCGGAAATTAGGGAACAAAAGCAGGTGACAGTTTGGAGTTTGGCTGGGTTTTGTTGGGGGTTTTTTGGCTGTTGTTGTTTGATTGTTTATTTGTGTTTTTTGGTTTAGGTGGGGTTTTTTGTGCGGGGGATGTGTGTTCGTTTGTTTGTTGGGGTTTTTTTGCCAGGAGATACTACATCTGAGTTTAAAGTGTTTATCTGAGGATGTACCAGATTCAACAACACACAAAGTTGTACCACGGCCACAGTAGGATCCCGAGGCAGCCTCTGCAATCACTGGTGTTTTGACACTACAGACAGATGCTGGAAACAGGTACTGGCAGCAAAAATGGTCAAAACATCCGTTTCATTTAACAGCTACAGGATGCAGAAAGTCACTGGGAATCTCTCCCATGCACATATGTAGAGAACAAAAAGAGAGTGTCTTTTGGGATAAATATTTGTACATTCGGTTTTGGACTAAATCCAAGAGAAAAACATCTTGAAGACAGATGTTTAAAAGTCTCTATTTCTATCTGCAACTATGTATTGATAGAATTTTAACTGGGTCTGCACTACAACCAAATCTGAAAAATAATCCTTTGAATTCAGGGGTCAGCTCTTTTGAGTTTTGGGGTTCCAATCATCTGTCTCCAATTGTTTACTCTTATCACAGTCCTGATCAGGAGACAAAAATAAACACATCTATCCAGTCAGGATGTTTGTATCGAGTCTATTTGTCAGTGTGCAGGTTAATATGAAATTAAACTCTCAGTGGATGGAAAGATTCAGCACTGGCTTGCACCTACCACTGAGGGTTAATTAGGCAATCAAACAGAAGCGATGGCACTGTGCCTGCCAACCTGGCGCTGCTTCTCCAAAGAGATGCTCTTCAGTGTCTAGCAGAACGTCCAAACTATCTTCTGCATAAGTTAGGGGTAATTAAGTTTGGGTGAAAAGGATGAGGTTAACTGGAATCTCCAGAGGAACCAGAGGAAAAGGCTGGCTGCAGAGATAGGAAGGTCTCTCTTGGAGGAGGGTACCCTGAGCTGCAGGGCAAATGGGAAGAGGGAGCCCTTGAAAAACTGAGCCAGGAAAGAGCTGATAGCAAGTCAGCTAATTACAGGGAGAGAGGGGGTTTGGCCTTGTGAGAACTAAAGTTGAGTCTATTTCCCTATCTATGTATTTCAAAGACGTTTAACTGTGCCATCTCTTGTGGCCGTGGCACATAAATGCTTTTATTTATGTGTCACCATCAACTGATTTGAGTGAAGTGTGATTTCCAGGCACCTGGCTAACTCTCTTCAGTAATATTCCTTGCTTAAAGATGCAGCTTATCTATAGCTGGGGAAATGATGTACCTTAAATCCACAGCGACCCATAAATCCACCGTGATCCGATGCATTTTGTCAAGGAATTTGAAGTGTAGAAGGGTGTGCCACAGAGAGGAGGCAAAAGGTCGGTTTAAAAGAACAGATACCACAGAGATATTGAAAGAAAAAGAAAAAAAAGGAATAATATTTAGTGAACAGCAGCAGAGACAAAACCTTTCTGCAAAGAGGTGAAATGCAGCATCCCAGGGGATCTGTGGGTGCTGGGTGCTCTATACACTTTATCTGCTTGTTAGTTTTACATTCCTAGTCCTAAATTAGCCTCCTTGGGCGTGATGTGTGTCATCTGAAGTGCAATTTACCTGGCAGTGACATTAAACAATCCCTGCTCACTTCTTCCTGGGGTAGGGCAGGAAATGTATTGCACTGGCTCACTCCTTGGGTCCATTTCACAATGGAACAGGAAGCAAAGACAAGCAAATTTAGGGAGATTACCAAAAAAAAAAACACCAAAAGATAGGTGTCTGGCATTGATTTCCCTAGTGACACTGAAGGTACCAAGAAGTGTGAGGCTGGGGAGGATTTTCAGAGTATCTCTTAATCTGCCATTGTTTCCAGTCCCCGCCACTGAATGGCTTGCCACCTAACCCAGACCTATCAGCAGGAAATGTTAAATGCTGTAACCAGTGGCTGCAGTTCAGGTCTCTGTACCGCGCCTGGCTGCAGCCCAGGATTCGGTCAAACGGTTTCTTCAGAGCAACGGGCCTATGCTAAAGCAGTTCCTCTGCACCAGACACACAGGTTATCTTTCCAGCTTTAGTGCCCCAAGTGATGCCCACCCACCTAAACAGCATTTCTGACACACCTCGACCTCTCTAGAGCCACAGTTTCATCTCTCAGGAGCGATGACAAGGTATTCTCTTCTTGCAGGGGAGAAACACTGAAGTGGCAACATTTTTTCTGTATGGGAATCTTTCAGCAGAGAATTAAAACCAGGAAAAGCAGCTCCTCGTCAGGTGTAGCTGCTTCCCTGCACTGAACACAGATGTGACCCGCTGGTTCATCCTATCTTTCCTGCATGGCCCTTGGGTTGCCCTCAGGGGCTGCTTCACCCTGCAGCAGAACGGGCCAGGAGACTCCGCCTGCAGCTGCCCAAAGCCTAGCCCTCGCTGGCAGGGTCAGAGGGTCCCCGGCAGCCTTCCTGCCGGCCACCCCGTGTCAGGCACTGCCCGGGGGCAGCCACGGGCGGGGACAACGCCACCAGCGCAGGGCAGGGCACAGGGGACCCCCGGCGAGAGAGGCGAACGGGACAATCTGCCAGGAGATGGCACAAGAGCGTAATCCCGGCTCAACCCGCCCGGCTGCGGGCACACGAGCGTCCAAGCCGCCGGCAGGAGACAGCCGGCCCTTGAGGGCAGCTGGCACCCCCGACAGCCTCGAAACCCGGGCGAGCAGAGTGGGAATTCCATCCTGAGCCTGCCAGCGGCTGCCCCGTGTCAGGCGGGCCCGCTTCCCAGCCCTGCACACCCCAGC
>JANHFX010001062.1:0-20019 GCA_027560015.1 Chloroceryle amazona | reverse complement strand
GCCGCAGCCGGGTTCCGGCCCGTGCCCCTCTGCCACGGGGCTGCTTCCCGAAAGACCGAACAGCAACGCTGCAGGACACCTGGCCCTCGCAAACAGCCCTCTCGCTACAGCCCGCATGGGACAGTTGAACAGAAATTAACCCCATGCGACAGAAGGGGACAGGTTCTGAAGGCTTAGCTGGTTTCCTTTTTAATTACTGCGTAACACTGTGAGGAGAGCAAAAATCTTCTTTTTAATATGCTAAATGTGCTGGGGGATTCGGTCGCTTTAACAGACTGCAACGGGTGCCAAATTTGCATTTAATTAAAAAAAAAAAGTTATTAAAATAGTTTGTTTGGGTTCTGTATGTATTTGTTTAGCATGTGGATGGTTTCTTATCAGAAATGAGCTATTTTTTTTTTAATCACTATTGAGCAATAGTCAGCTGGGAAGGCAAATAAAAAGAACATATCAATGTATTTTCAAAAGAAAGCTTGCTAATGAAAGAACATTTGGTCCTGTCACAACTAAACTATTTTTGAATATTCACCATTTCCAAAGGAATCAATCCCTATCCCAAAAGCTGCCTAGTACACAACCTTTTGGACAAGAACAAAACAACTCCAGAAACTAGAATGCATACAAAAAGCCTCACGCCAAGTATGAACTCCCCTCTAGCCAACTGTGCTAGGAAGAAAAATCTCTGGTGGGCAGATGGCACCGTCCCCTCCAGCTACGCTTCTGGCTGTACCAATGTCAGGCGGGTCTGCCCAGCCAGGCAGAGCATGCAGGAGAAAGAAACCCCAACCGCCAGCTCCCGAGCAGCCTCATACAGCAACTGGGCAGACTCTGGCAGATGCAGAAAAAGAAGCGTAGGCATCCAGTCCACGTGAAATCCCAAGGAGGAAACGGCAAGTCGGTTTATGTGCTTTCTGGGCTAGGCAGCAGCTAAGCGAAGATTTTTTTTTTTTATAGGTTTAGGAGTGGAGTTTAATTGGGTTAAGTCCAGCTTTACACACCAAAGCTTCTTCACAGGATCTAGCGCTGTGTTCCTGTATTAAATTAAAGTCCTAGGGAACCACTTTTTTGTAGCCACATACCTGATTCATCACTCTTTGGAAAGCTACAATAAATCTGTCACGGAAGCCTACTAATTGCTACTAAATCACCAAAGCTGGATGTGTCACAAGCATATCCAAAAAGAGTAGAAGTGAAAAGCCGACCACTTAAAGAGCTCTGGGGTGAAATTCTGTCACTTCACAGAAGAACCTGTAATCTATGTGAAAATAAATGATGTATAATGATTACTAAATCTGAAATCAAATCTTCACATGGGGACAATTCAATAAGGTTAGGTGATTATAGGACTATGCAGCAGCATCAATTATGGAGCCAGAAATAGTCTCACGTCCCTCAGAGGCTAGAGAAACTCCGCAGTGCTTTATTCACCAACATCAGAGGACACTCACTCTCATCAAATAGTCTGGGGGTTCTCATTTGGAAGGAAAAAAAAAAGGAAGAAAAAACAGAAGGCATGAGCCCAAAAATGACTGGCAATGTTCCTAACTTATCATCTGAAGTACCATTTGCTCTGCCAATTGATGGGAAATGAAGTGTGATCAATTCTAGCCCATTGTACATCGTTCCCATTGACTGACCTGCCAAATCCTTGATTGAATAATTAGTTAAGATATCAATATCTTCCATTTTGCACAGCACTCGCGAGACAAAGCCCTGAAGTTTTCATAAAATGGACAATGACTACGTTATCTGCAACTTTACACCTCCTTTCACATGTATGACTAAGCCTTGATGCTGCCAAAATATGGACTACAAACATAACGGTACGTAGGATGTAGTAAAATCCAGAAGCATGAAATCTAGAGGTCAGTGTAACCCCCGAAGTAATACAACATCCATTTTTAATCTCACGGATTAATAATAAGCCGTATCAGAAAGGATTAATCTGTGCTCCTCATTTACAACAGTTCACTTTAAGTATCAGCCTATTTTCCATTCTGAGTACCAGGAGAAACAGCCCTAACTCAGGTACGAGGTGGTGACTGACAGCAATACTGACGTTTTAATAGCAGCTACTGCTTAAAAGCCCTATCCTATCACCGTCCTGCGATTCTTAGATAAAGATTTAATCTACTTTTGATGCAGCGAAGCTCCGCAGACCGGGCACTCTGCTGTTAGGGCACATGAAGGGGGGCAGGTGTCTTTACTCCATCACCGAGTCCCCCACCAGGTATGTAACGAGCTGTTCCAAAGCCATAAATTAGCATAGGCAAGGAGCTGCCTGACATTATACTTCACATTATGCTCTCAAGTCTGAACTGCTAGCAAACAGGGTCACTACATTTACTTTTCTATCTCAGATACAAATGGTGTTAACTGCAAATACAAATCAGTTACTCAGTGCAAAAATGATACATGACTTGTAAATTGGGCCCTTTATAAGCCCCTTGGCATTTCTGTTTAGTTCACACTCGTGGATGCAGTTCCCAAAGACACCACTTCTCCCCAAACCATTCTGCCATGGCTTCGGGTGTGCTCACCACCTTTCCCCTCGATTACTCTGCCTGTTCCCCCTTTACCTGCCAACGAAGATCAAAAACAGAAAGGGAAATGTACAGACTGAAAATGCAAATGCATTGCCTACAATGCAGAAACAGAGAAACCATGTGAAAGAGAAAATCTCCTACTCCACATCATGGATGCCTTCATTTCTTCCCACACCATGCTGTAATAAATCCTAGCCTTCGCTAAGACAAGAATAGGAAAACTTCCCCAGAGCTAACAGAGAGTCCTGCTTAGTGCTCACTTTCGTCTGCATAAATGGAAGACATTTCTGCTATGCCAGGTAGTGGCACCTCAGATAATCCAAAGAAAACAGATTATTCCTTCCTTCTTAACAGCAGGTTAAAAGCGGAATGCCATAGCTTGATAGCCACAAAAGGGTTCCTTTGGACATTACACCCACCCTATGCTAGGACTTTTATTTTTCAACGGGCCGAAAACACCGTCCCAGTGTGGTCCCAGTGCTTGCTGGTGGATTGCTTCTCGATCCCCGTGCTCGACAGGTGTGTGTAATAGCGGGGACACGCTGCAGTAGATTTCTGTGGCTGCAGCCGTAGTGCAGTCAGTAGTTTGCATAACACTTTGAAGCGAATGCTTCTGAAGAGAGGCAATCTGCATTACAGAGGCAGCACTTGTATCACAGACAAGCTATATATTCAAGTTCGGTGCATATCTTTCTATGCCAAACCACCTTGCTCGTGCAACTCTTTATCAGGGGGCTTTTCAAACGGGGGAAGTGACACAAGCTGGACTGCTCACCACCCTGAGCTGCTTCAATGGTATTTGCCTACAAGGTAGAGGCTATGCAAGCTCTGGCTGCCGCACGCTGGGTCTGTGCATTTTGCATGTTGAAACAGCTTTCTCTCCTATGCTCTGAACGCCGCTTTTTAATCCTCTTTGAAGACCAGTTATCTAACAGTATTTTGCAATGTTATATTGCCACGTGTTTGTCACCCCTGAGTAAAAGACTGGAACGACCAACTCAAGCCAGACTGACAACCTGTCAGACAGACAAAACGGTAACACACCATCTTCATCCAAAATAACTGCATATTTCCCATCTTCCCCATGGCACTCTGGGTCTTTGTAGATGGTCGGCCCCTCCTTTTCAAGAAAAAACCCTTATCTGTGGTTTTCTACGGGGCTTAGCTCTGATGAGTATTAATTAAGCACTGTGAGTATCGTGGTAGATCCTTTCTCCCTTCTAGCAAGACTAGTAGCAGGGGGTATATAAAATATACAATAAAATATTCTACCCTTTCCAGATTAGCCCAAAGCACAAACAAGTACAGGCATTCTCTTTGTTCTTCCTACCCAGAGCAAATGCTACATCGAGTCTGAGAAAGACAGTTGCATCTTGAGCAAATTGGCTTCAGGAATCCATCAACTTATCCAAGAAGAGGTAGAATGTCTAGACTTCTACATCTGTGGAAATGGTTACTAGGCATTCAGTAATAATGACAACATGACGGGCTGACAAGACTTTATTTTCCTCTGACACTGGAAAATTCTGATTCTGCTTGGCAAGAAATGTAAATTATTTACAGTGTAAAGATTTGGTAGATACCACACAGCCTACTGCACACGGGTGTACATAATTCTTACATTCCATAACGGTGCACCGTGCATGCATGGATAAAATGCATAGAACTGCAGTCAGAATATTTCTGCCTTGAATAACTTTCCACACATTAAGTAGTCATCTTAATACCGTGCCTTTTCTTATCTGATTATTTTATTAAGAGTTGGTAGGGGGTTTAATTCGGCTGGAGCTTTTGGAATGAAGGAAAGCGTGATGCTGTTTAGCAGGTCAGGTAAAATGTGGATAAAGAAGCCTCAGCACTGCCTAAGATGCCAGCACCCTCCAAAATAACATTGACTAAATGGATTTTCCCAAGCAGCAATTTCTAGTTACTAAAGCAGTCAATGCAGCCTTGCAATATCTGAAAGAATTAAACATTCTCTGTGAAAATTAGCCATAGTGCATCACAGGAGGCTCCTCTTTATCCAGCATCAGTTAAATTTCTCTGTCTTCTAAGCAGCAGATTAAATTTCCCCTTTACAACTCTGTTTCCAACTGTCTAACACACTTCAGCAAGCTTTCAAAGGCAGGCTGGCATCACTGAATTCTCTCAAATCCAGGCTGCTTCCTTTGCACCAAGCCTCTCTGCTTACTATTTTTCAGTGTTTTTTCCTTTCTTTCAGGGTTACTCCCCGGTACATCTTTATTTTCTAGGCCAAAATCTCTGTGCCACCCTTAGCTGCCATTGCAGTGATACAACAGAAAGGAAGCACATATGGTAAATTAAGAACTCGCTTGAAACATCCCTGAGATTCACTTTGAAGGATGAAGGGAGAACATAAAAAATTGAGGATGTGAATGTGACTTTTAGGATGCTACAGTAATCAGCTGGGCATGTTAGGGATTTTATTCTTTTCTCTATTTCTTTTCTATTTGCTGTCAGCACAGGGTTACCAAAGATGTCAAGTCAACAAACTGCAGCTAATGGACAGTTTATGAAATGTGTTTTCTGCATGCATTTGTCTCTTGTTAAAAAAATGCAGCTGTGACTTTAATATAGCATATTTTGGTGGCTTCAGTATATTTACAAGTTCAGGGTTTATATTCAGGGTTTGTTTTTTTCCTCTAGAGAACACAGTGACGGTTGCTTATGACTTAAACCTGCAAATTAACAGCATTTCTGGACCTTCCTTCTAGACAACCTTCTTTCTAGTGACCACATAAAGCTTTTATTGACTCAGGCATCAGCAACTGAGACAGATGAATTACTGCATGTAGTAGTCTTAGACTGATTATCTCTTTAGTCTTCTTACCCTATTGCAAATTGTTACAATTTTATTATATATTTCATAATATTGCACAGTTTCCTTAAATCTCCAGCTCCCAGAGTGACGGGATTAGAAGAGAACAAGTTTCTCAGAGTGTCTGACGAACTTCAAAGTGCAATGTTAAGCACACAATGAAACTTCAAGAGCAAAGGAAAAAATAAATCCCAAACATAACCAGCATTTATACATTTTTTTAAACCAAGCTATTAATTGGACACAATTTCTCATCGTTTGACTGGGATTGTCCAGAGCTATGACATGGAGGGGATGTGTGAAGAATGGCCATACAGGCTCACTTCAGACTCCTGTGGTTATCACAAATGAGACACTGCTGCTTAATCTCTATCTACTTGCTCTCCAGAAGATTTGAGTAGCCCTAGCTGGGAAGCTTCGCATCATATTCCCCTTTAACCCTGTCACCGTCAGGATTCTCACCTGGGGTTTGGAGAACTGTGCTTCAGGTGCTCTGCCCCCCTCTAAACAAGTCCAGCATTTCCTCTAACTCAGCTGAACAGTTCCGTAGCAAAACCTGTGAATTTCCTGTATTCACAAAGCTTCTGCAGGGTAACACGCCTGCCTTCAGATCACAGCAAGTCCTGTCTGCCTGGCCACCCTGCTGCTGGCTCCAACCCTCCACTCTGGGACATGCCACATATGTTCCAGTGAGTCTGTTCCTACTCCTTCCCTCTCAAACAGATGCACTGGAGCTTCTATGTGGTTTACTCTTCCCACTTCAGGAAAAGAGTCTGTTGTGCTGCTTCCCTTCCACTCCTTCTGAAGCACAGGCTGCTAAGGAGTCATCTGCCATAGGTGCTGGTAGAAACAGTAAGGTCATTTGGACCACTCTTGTCCTCTCTGCTCTTACCTTCCTCCCAGGAAAAAAAAAACAGTGACTTTTCAACTCATTCTTGCAGACAACATTTCTGACCACCCTGGGAGGGTGAACTTGTTGTGTTTTGGTCTCTCTGTCCAGTTCCTGGCACTCACATACCAGTCTGAGTGACAATGTGAATGAAAGGAAATTTTTAAAGAAAGATTTGAGTGAGATGGTACCTGTCTCATTGAAATGCTGGGCAAAATCCTTCATGCCAAATGAGAGAGATGTTATAAGCTGCCTTAAAAATTGATCCCGAATGAATGAGTTACCTTCTTAGCAAGACTTGGCATGACTAATTTGCATCCCAAAGCCACCACTGCCTTCTGGCATCCTGAAGGCATTGTCTGTGAAAAAGCCAAGGACCACACGGCTGTAGATGCAGATGAGAACCCCGTACTCCTAGGGCAAGCCTTAGCTGCAGAGCCAGCCTGAACTCGAACTACTTCTCCCCACCACTTCCCTCCCCACACGGGAAAGCTTATGATCTGTCCCAGAGGATGCTTTCAGCTTGTGTTAATGCAGGGAGGAAAGTACAGGTGTGAGCCCTGACGCTGGCTCTCTGCAGGCTGGCAAGCTACCTACTTGCAGAGGGGCACATCAATCATACATGCTATTATTTTCCCAGGCGTTACTGGACAGTTCAACTGGGATGAGATTGCTGTTGTTCTCTGGCATAAATCCTCAATTTTCTATGATCGACTATGATTACCAAGAGTTGCTGGAGCAAAGACAGGTCATGAGAGGACACCGTGGCTTTCATCCATGTGACTTCATTTTGGCAGAAAAGAAAGCATCTTCTAAAAAGCTCTTCCTTGGTTAGCAGTAAATATGTAATATTGTAATTTATCACCAACAATCCCATTAGTGCACTGAAACTAACTCCATTTAAAGAACTTCCAACCCTGGGGTTTTTTAATAAACCTAAAGGGTTTCAAGTAATTCCCAGTAAATTTCCCTGTCTAGATATGTCTGTAAATTCAGTCTCTTAAGCAGCAAGAAAAATCCACCATGGGAATCGCATAATCACAGAATCATCTAGGTTGGAAAAGACCTGTAAGATCGTTGAGTCCAACCATTAACCCAGCACTGCCAAGCCCACTGCTAAGCCATATCCCCAAGCACCTCATCTATACGGCTTTTAAACACCTCCAGGGATGGTGACTCAGCCACCTCCCTGGGCAGCCTGTTCCAGTGCCTGACAACCCTGCCAGTGAATAATACTGCATTTACCAAATGTATGCAAGTAAACTTGACTAAAAAAAAGTATAATTTAAAAAAGATAAATACATTTATCAGCATTAAGCACAATTTTGCCCCACTTCCTTTGTTCTGCACCAGATGAACCGCAGAAGTGTGGTTCCTTCAGAGCCAATAATCCTACTCAAGTTCACCTTTTACCCCAGTCTCTTCATGGAATTTGTTCCAGCTGCCAAGTGTGACAGGTATGCAGCAATATACGCCTGGTGATGAGCATTTGTGACAGCATTTAAGTTGACCCAGTTTTCAAGGTAGTTCATATATCTTAGTGGAAAAAAATCCATATTGATGAATAGGATAGGAGTGCTATTATTGCATTATTGTCTCTACTGACCCCTCCTAAAGAGAGAGATACTCTTCTTCTGCATTCAGCCTTTCCCATTCTTAGGTGATTTTTATTCTAAAGGAACATTATTGTCATAGCAAAGTAAGTCTATTATGCCAATAAAGCAGCCGTAGCAGAGATACAGCTCTGTGGTAAAAACCTGCTTTGTCCTAGGCAAGTTGCATACCCCCTCACAATCCAGCCAAGCTCTACCAGCTTTATGTGTACAAATGCTTCTACATTACAGTCGCTTCCAAAAACAACTCTGCTCATCTGTGACACACCCCTTCTGCTCTCTCGACACCCAAAGGGCTCCTCAGCATAGGTCTGCTGTTTGATTTCCTCCCTTCACCATTAGCAGTAGCACAAGACAAAATTATTCCCATTATCCACAACCTGAAGAAGCCAACAACCTCCGCTGCCAGATTAATCAGGCATTCCCCTCAAAAGCTCCCGAAATTCCTATTTCTTTAGCCTGTACTTTTGGCAAAAGAACAGCTACATCTGGTCCTCCCGCTGACCAACTACAAAATCAGATTGGTCAGTAAGGCTTTGAAAGCTTCCTTTCTTCACTTCTCTGCTTAGCTGTCGCATGGGCACAGCTTTGCTTGTTCACTATTAAATAGAAACTTCATCTATTTGCAGTCCTGCTTCTCAAGTGCATTTTACAAGAGAGAATAATGGTAGTTTATTTAGTTTACTGCTCTTGAGCCAAGTATTCTCTGGTCAAAAGCAGTAAAGCAAATATAAAATCCCTCCTCCCTCTCTTCTACACCAGATTTGTTTAATAAAAAGGCCTTTTATTTTTTTTTCTTCCCCCATGTATCTCTTGCGCCTAGGATCCAAATGTTGAGCAAGGTTCTTCTTCTTGTATCACAGACAGGAATTAGGATTCTGCACTTACTCTAAGGAGTAAGGCAGGAAAAGAATTTGAAGTTCAATACTCCTTTCCATCACTTACTGCAGAAATCAGCCAAAAAAGAAAAGAAAAGAAAAATAAAATCTAATGTGAATAATAAGAAGAAATGGTGAACAGAGTGTACAGCATGCTCGCCTGAAGGCTAAAGAAGCTGCTTGATGCTTCAAGGGCTTTTACAAGTTCTAAGTAAACTGGTGATTGGATAATGCGCAGTGAGAGGAGCAGGGCTTGAAACCAGCTCCTTGCAGCATTCGGCTGGCACTCCCGCGTGCTCACTTCTTGTGCCTACAGGCACAGCTCCAGCAGAAACACAAAGTACTCTGACCCCCACATCAGCTTCTAGTTTAGAGATTGTATCCTTAGAGAAAGAACTGTAAATCACCTCTGACCAAGGACGACATGAAGGTTTTTCTTGCTGCATTCTAGATAAGCATTCTGACCACTAGGCTACTCCTCCGGGCAAAGCAGAAGACCTTGTTTAATTGAGGGTTAGATGGCTTCTGCAAAGGTACCCTCGATCTCTGATTTGTCAGAAGGCAGCAGAGGAACTTATTTCAGGATCAGCATTCAGGTGAAAGAAGGCGTTTCTTCAGAGCCATTAGAGTACTTAAGACATAAGCCCTCGCTCATTGTTTTCTATTATCTCTTGGTTTGTATTTTTTTCTGCATGCTGTCCTAGACATATGTTAGTGTTTACTAAATGCAGCAGAAACCAAGGAGATTTGGCATTTTACGTGCACACACCATTATACCTCCAAGGCTTAAACAGCATCTACTGAAATACTTCGGATCTTCAAATATATTGTTGTGCTTCACCCGTGTGATTCACAGGCACTTCAGAATGTAATACACACTCTTCTTTGCAAAAAAGAGATGTTATTTCTTGCAATACAAGTCCAGAGCAAAGCATGGCTGTGGTTATGCAACATGGGTCTTCCATGCATCTTGATCTCCACCGCTAATTTTGCGGTTTCAAGCAAATCTTGGTGTGTATCTCCCGTGAGAGTACGAGACACTGTATTCCCTCCACATTTACAGGGGAGAATAGATACTGCACTGTTTTTCTTGAATGTAGATTTGAATGTGTTCTTGACAGAGGAGTGCTCACCGTAATGATTTAAAGAGTATCTGAGAGGCACCAAAACTGCAGCGATAGTTTAGCTGCTAATATGAATCACAAACTCTTTTTCAGCACATTTGAGCTGGGATCTTACTGCCCTGAACAC
Organism: Chloroceryle amazona; assembly: GCA_027560015.1. NCBI lineage: Eukaryota > Metazoa > Chordata > Aves > Coraciiformes > Cerylidae > Chloroceryle > Chloroceryle amazona. Next base: position 10,003 of record JANHFX010001062.1, on the reverse strand, counting down.
CGATACATAAATACAGTTATCTGACATAATGCAATTGCAGAGCAAAATCACATCAGTGCATTGACTTAATACCAGGTTCTATATGAGTCTCATACTCTTGGCTGATTACTTGGAAAGTGCAGCAGAAACAGCCCTGCACAGGCAGAAAGTATCTAACCTATAGAAAATAAGATGAATAACCTTATTGGACAGATGGACTCCGGGATTTTAATTCTGCTTCAATTCCTGTTTAGCAGAAGTTCATTAAACTCCCACACATCATGAGTCTGACCTGGAAAAGTAAATAAGTACTCTGTTATTCCCTTCAGAGCCCTGAGTTACTAATAAGGAATTATAAATCTCCAGTCAGTTTGTCAAGCAGCCAAATGCATCCCAAGTGAAACACAACTGCAAAGTTCATAAAAATGAGACCGATTGAAATGCAAGACTAAAAATGTGATTTTGTTTTATAGACCATGAATTAGTACCACATTGTTTCCACTTTTGTGAGCTACGGATATGGACAAGTAGGAACGTGGAGAATACAACTACCTTCACTCACCTAACTCTTCCTTCACTCACCTAACTCTTCCACTGGCCCTCGTTTGTGTCCTCCTTGAAAACATCGCATTATTGCACTTAGGTATCACTATTCATCACAGACATTTGAGCTATGTATGAAGACAGATAGGTAGTGTGGATGTGAGAGACTTGGGAGCAAATACTCATAAAGATTCACACATGCCTCAGCCAAAGTCATCAGGCAAGCCAGTGGTGGATTTGGTGATGGGACCGCAGTACTCTGGCTCAACTTCCAGCTCTACGACTCACAGAATATCATGGGCATTGCTCCAGCAAAATGATAAGCATATACATTACTAGAAATTGATGAATAATTGCACTGGAAGTGTTTTCTGAAACAAAGCCACAGTCCTTCTCTGCGCAGGGTGAAACCTGGGCTCTGCTGGACAGCTTGACTCACTGATTAAAGTCCTCCTGGCTTCAGGGGGTCTAAGACTTCCCATTCCTTTCTAAATGCTTCTTGAAAATCTGCTTTGGATTTGTTAGTTCATTTGTTGGATGACCTCAGTTACACTATCCAGGGTACGTTAAATATAGTAGCTTGAATTGTCATTACCTACAGCAATTAAGCCTATAATTAGATCCCCTTCAGTGTCTTCTTGACTTGCAAATGCATCCCTCTAACCTTCCCTGATGCTGTTTTACCATCTGACCCTGGAACAGCTCTGTTTGCTTTTCTGGTGCAACAGCTCTGAAGTCCTCTTTGAAGTAATCTGACCCAAAATATGAACACTGGTTTCAACAGTATGATGAAAATTCTTTCTAAACAGGTTTCCTCTGCTTTAACTACAGAAGCCGTAAGGCTCGTTTACAAATCACCCTTCTCCAGTTTACCCCAGTGCTTCTGCAGCTGCTTGTCAGAACACAGCTTTGCCTGTAGAGCGTTCTACTGCAAAATATGGAACTGTGCATGTAAATACTGGTTCTGGTAGAGGTTTGGCTACATTACTAAGACTGGTGAGCTCAATCTTTCACCTTGCTGTGCTCACTCAAGTTTGCCATGAGGCCACAAAAGCCCTAAAGTCCTGCCTGCTCCCAGTAATGAAGATGGCACGTTTTATTCACATGGGTCAGGTTCTGGCTGTGGCTAAACCTTCCTGTCAGATACCGTCCAGCTGGCTGCTACCTTCTGAGGACAGAATGGTCTGTACCACGTATATTCTGCATGTACTCTGGGACACAATTTGGGATGCTCTGGTATGCAAATAATCTAAGTTACAACATGGCTTCACAATTTGAATTATACCTGATGTATTTGTCATGCTGATTTTTAATTCTCTATTCACTTCCATAGCTGACATGGCACCAAGATTGCCTCCAAGAAACTCCTGGTTAGTCTCACTAGCAACAGAAAAGTGCAGTAGTTGAAATGTGTGTAAGGAGCTGTTTATTCAACTGGCCAAGAAACCCGGCAGTTACCAAAGGCAATCTTAACCTACACAAAGAGAGGGTTAATTTTAGATATGCAAATCATTTTTTTCCTGTGTTTCACACTAGGAAATACCTAGTGTCCCATTTAAACAGAAGACCATGAGAAAAGCATGGATCCTCTGGAAGATCACAGTGAGATGTGAAATACACTGTCCGAAAGGTGTTAAAAAGTCATGTGCTAAAATACAATGTACTAGGAAAGTGGAAATTAAAATCATGTACACTTGGCCCAGTTTGCATGTATTTTAGCATCCCACTGGGAAAACAAACACGTTTTGCAGCCATTGGCACCTTCACATCAAATTCGAAGACCAAGTCACTGAGGGAGTTTTCCAGCCACGCACAGTGTTTCAAAGGCAGCATGTCACAGTCTTCCCAGCTCTGACAGAAAAAGACAGACATGGCTTTGGGCTGTGGCAGAGCTGATGTTTTACCGTTACATGGTTAAAACCAGCTAAAAATCCGCCAATTATTCTGTAAACTGAAGAGTAATGCTAGCAACTGGGCAGTCTGTGTCTCCACTTCAGGCAATTTAATATTGCCTCTCTTTTATTTTTTCTTTTCTCTCTATTCCATAAAATACCAATAAATCCTCCTTTTCTTTAATCTAAGCTTAATTGGGTTTTTGGCTGTTATCTGGGGAAATTACTTTTTCGCATTCCTGAGGGAAACAGAGCAGTGTTCTCAGGAGAGCTGAACACTACAGTCAGCCCACTGGTCAAGGGCAGGGAAAAAGCTGTTACCTCCTTTGCAGGAATTGCCTCAGAGGGGTCAGTGGCATCGTCAGGAACAGAGAGGGCTAAAGCACTTGAGGATACAATGCACCATCGGGGACGTAGATACACGCAATAGGCTACTGGTAGCGAGAGGCAGGATTAGACACAAACATGCTATGACTAAGATGGGTATCTTGAAAAATACTACAAAGCAACGTGCTCGCTGAAATAAAGTGCACATGCACAAGTTGCATCATTTTAATTATAGAAGTATAATTAAAGTTGTACAATTATCTTAATGCGGATGCCGACCTACGACATATAAAAGCCTTTGTTTCATGATAAGCTAGTCTTGGAAAAGAAGAACAAAAGGCGCTTCTGGGGTAAGGCATCTTGACACTGTACATCTATGCCCACGGCAGAAGACAACCATTGCCATTAGGAACGTGAACCTAATAGAATAAAAACTGCACGCAGAGCAGTCCCAACAAAAGAGGGCACATTTTAACAGACATGGGGAAAACGGGGTTCTTGAGTAAAAAAACCCCAAACTGCAAAAAAGCAGTTATCTTTTGTTCATACATCAAAGGCACAGCATTATAAACACAAAGGGAACTTTGCTTCTTGTTGATGCCCTCCTCGGGGTTTGCACGTAGAGACCTTCCACTAATAGCTCTCTGCATTGTGTAATTATAGGAGATGGAAACAGACCCACAGTTACGAGGTGCCTTCAATGGAGTTATCACTTTGCAAGTCTGAGCCTGGCACTTTTATTATTTTTGCTGCTTGCTTGGTATGACTGTGCTGCTTGGAATATTTATTCAGAGCATTTGTGTTCCAAATATTTCCATTTTCAGAATACAATTTAATGTATAGACAGAGGAGCAAACTGCCTGCTTCCTGACAGGGCTGATAAGAACCAGAATGTTTACAACATAAAACTGTCTGAGAAGCAAAGCAGCAGACCTCTGCAGGACAGGTGCTCAGACAGCAATATCTCCTAGTAAATCTGAAATGTCTCACACTGACAGAATCACCCTACCTGCTACCCAGAAATCTTCCTCTGAAATACCAAACTAACTCATCACTATAACCACAACTATTTCTAATGCAAAAATACTACATCTTCCCATACTGTGGCCAGGTATGTTGTGGACACCGATGTAGTTGAAGCATTTTGCCGTGACACCAACACACGGGCAGGTTTGTTCCTCCCAGCTGACACAGCGTGCTTCTGAACAGCCTGTGATGTGCTCCACGGACTGACTACCTACTGTCTTACTCTGCTCGGATTTCTTCAGCAGCTCCACAGTGTGGGGAAACGTAGCTTAACCTTTGAGTTGTCCGCAGCATTGAGCACTGGTATCTCCAGCTGCATTCTCAGGAGATGCCTTCTGCTACCCCAACTTGCACCCACCATCTACTAAACCACTGCCCAGTATCGAGCAGCCCTCCCGGGGCAATGTAATTCACAAAAAGACCACGGTGTCTGTAATTATGCTACAGCTACTTTGTGAGAGGGCTTAGGAGGAAATAAATAATCCTGAAATGAACTTTGCTTTATGAATTATTCTGATGCAAATTCATACTCTAAAGAATTCCTCTTGTGCCAGAAGAAAGGGATATAAACAACCGAGAAAATATTTTTATATTTGGATTTACAGGGGCCATTATGAAAAATTGATTAACTGTAAGAAACCTCCAAACAAATACTAATTTAAAGAGTTAGGTGAGGACCACGGTAGTGATCAGCAGTTAACCAATACGTTCACCTACAACAGAGTCACAATCAAAAGATGTTCATTTCCATTACTCCTATTTAATGTTGTGGATTTTAAAATATTTTGGCCTGGATCTTTAAAACACAGACACTTACTCTCTGTTTGAAATGAGTAAGAATTTTCATCAAACTGCTTTTGAAGAACTGGCCCTCTGGATTTCTCAGGGTATTATCATTGCAGTTAATGTATTCACACAGGAAAGAAAATGGCTTAGTCACACAACCCATCAGCTGAGGTTTGCAGCACTGTCCTCAGTGGAAGAAAATAACCTCACGTTAAAATATTGAGCATTTCCCAACTGTTTCAAACACAAATGCTGTTCTGCGCTGCCTGATCTCCTCCTACTGTGATGGCCGATATGCTGATGTCACTGTCAGATCAGGGTTCTACATCCTGGAAATACTGAATTACACTACAACTACTACTAGGGGCCAATCGTTCCGCGCTCTGCAGCATCTGTCTGCCAGCGAGCTCCAGCAGCTCCCTGGGGTGCGGGAGCCACAGGGGCTCCCCAGGAGCTGGCAGGGCAGAGGCTCACAACCCCAGTCAGGGAGTAGGACAACTGGGGAGCAGCCCCAGCCCTGGGCATCAGGACCTCCGTGGGGATGGGGATGTGCTGAGGCCAAGGCAGGGTGTCAGCCCATGGGTTGGGCATGGCCTGCAGGGCTGGGAAGGGGCTGAGCTGGAGGCTGGCGCTCGTTCCTGCAGGGCTGGTGTCGCTTGGGCAGGGACCAGTGGCCTCAAGCTGGGCTGAAATGGGCCTCCTGGGCCCATGGGGGAAGTGGGTAGAGCTGTTTTCATCCTTCAGAGCAAAAGCAGAGTTGCCATACAGCTCATGCAAAAAGGTATCTGGAGGTTTTGAGAAGAAAACAGGTGCAGAAGACAGCTCTGTGGGGAAAGGGCCTCTCAGAAAGGAAAGGCTGGGCAGGAAGGTCCCGGAATCCCCTTGTGCTGCAGTATCCAGCAATGCCAGTTACAGATGCAACGGTCTGGAATTAGGCATCAGAGAAAGGATAGGCAGGTCAATCAGAATTTAGAGCATCTATAATATTTATGGGTACCAGGCAAAATATTTAGATGGCATCTCCCATCGCTTCTAGGTGCGGGGATTCCATGACAGCATGGCAAGACCAAGCCACACTAAGTGACATTGGTTACAAGCTTCCAGTCTAAGGCATGTCAGGGTAAGACACCAGGCTATGAACTTTCTCCCATATGTATCATTCTGGTGCCTTCTATAAAATGCCAGATTATAAACCTGGAATCATTCTTTTATAACAAGAGAGAAGATCTTTCCATTTAAGAGCCCTAAATGTGAGATACCAAGTTCAACACCAGAAATAGTCAACTCATATCAGCCTAGGGCAGCTTGTAACCATCCAGCCTACAGGTAATTGCAAACAGCCATTCTGTAACTTCTAAAAACAACTTGTGACCAGTCGTTCCAAAAAGTCACTGTGAAATTAACATTCAGCTTTAAATTAATGTGCTAAATAAAACAAGCAACACTCCAGCTCTGATGGCCAGGATCAGTCTCGACCCTCACTTTTATCTTCACTGGAGGTAATTACTAATGTAGACTGCCAAAGCCACTCCTGAATTTCACTGAATTGTGATTAGCCAGATTTGGGTTCAAATCACTCAGTGCAACAGTACACAGCATCCATATCAGTTTATTTTGTAGCAGTCTCGCTCGCTTGCAGGCGAAGGTCACAAACCTTGACTGTACTTTCAAGTAAATCCACAGACTTCAGGACCAATCCCATAATCTGATACATGCAAGTAATCGCATCAGTTGGTTTGTAGAAATCCTTCTCAAACAGCAAAGCGCGTACTCGTTGCCCCGGCCCGTGTTAACTGCATTGATTAAAGGCGTAATGCATGGAACAGTATACGCCAAGCGAGATATCGTACGTGTTATACATCAGCTAGTAGCCCCTGCTTTTTGGGAGTGTGTGTCACGTGAGTTGTCACCGGAGTTTGTCAAGCAGCACTTTGAAATTCAGTCGTATCTCAGTGGATGACTGGTTAATTTTATGGAGTCTAGACGGCAAGTCTCAAAATTAACATGCATAAATTTGAATCAATCGCTCCTGTGCGTTTAGCAGTCACTGCACTACTGATATCTATGGAAAAATGACCAGAGCTGTCTGGAATATGAATAAGAAACCTCACAATAGGTGGTCAACAAATACTGAAGTATCTACATAATCACAATTCTACAGGGTTTGGAAGGATCGACGACCTCTCTGAAGGCGGTGCTCGTGCCCTAGCAGATATTAGCATTAAGGAACGGTCAGTCACCGTGGAAAAGCTCCATGATTCAGCCTCAGTGGACACAGTGCAGTGTTACATGTGACATGAGCGAAACTGGTTAGATTTTCACTAATCAGTTCTGAGAGTGGCAAAGGCTCACTGATTGTTTCATCAGCTCAGGTTTATTCCAAGTATAGCTCATCAGATTACGAGCCTGACAGATGCTGAAGTACCTCACAGTGTTACACAGCTGATGAGCAGTGTCACGACAGCAAACTGAAATGAGCCAGAGTCTTTCTTTCAAAATACATTCTACCAAATATTAAGCTCTCTCCTTCAGAATATACTTGAAAAATTAACTGTATCATACCAAAACTCTTTAATATTCAGATGCTACTACTGCATACTCAAAAATATCCTACTTTCACCGTGTGTCTGCAGTGATGCTTCTACACACATTGGAGTAATATGAAAAATGTGGCCTTTTGTGTTCTTAATGGATCAGAACCAATACAAGGACAGGAGATGGTTGATCTGAGAAAGCAACAGGCACGCAGACATTAATTGAACAATGTACCTGATATATGAGGTAGTCCCCACAGTGGATGTTTCACATGCATCAGGTATGTTGCTTCAATGTCAGTGCTCTAAAGAAAAATTCCAACCTTCCTCTGCAGCCTAGTAAGTAGTTAATATTCTTAATCTCATCTAGTGTATTTTTAAACGCCGTAGAACACTTTGGCTTGGTTTATCGACCCCACATTCCACCTAACCAGGAGCGACACACGCAGACGTGGATCCTCACACTTGCATTGAGAGCCTCATTCCTGTAACAAACAGCTCACTCTGGATCACAGGACTTGAGAGCCTTCAAAACATTTTGCAGTGCTGTAGGATCCTTCCACTGCAGCGGCACTTTTGAGAAGCACAGAAATTTGCAGGTCATTTGGTTACTTATTTTATCTTGTGATGCTTCAACTTTGTTCTTGACATTTTTATCTGGTGTTTGATACAGTTACATTATTTATTTCAATTACTATACTACTGTACCAATATGAGATAAACAGTATCTATAACACTTCTAGCACTTACAAAAACTTCCCACAGCTCAGATGCAAATGCCCTGTAACAGTCATCTGTTACTTCATGCTTTACCTTGCAACTTCTTGCCTTACCTGCTGTCTTCGACCCTACTTAGTCCTCAAATTCTTTAGGTTTGGGAATTGATCCATTTATCTCACGTTTGTAGAGTTCCTGCCACATTTAGGCTTGGTTCCCCACCTGTGCCCTAAGATAAGCACACAGTAGCAGGAAAAGTTCTCTACTGCAAGTCCTGAGGGACACTACTCACCAACACCACCTGAGTGTTCATTTCATTCTTGCTGTCTGGCAACACAAATATTCCTCCTTTCACCTCACAGCAAACTGCTGCATCTAACGAAGGGCAGTTCAGCACAGGTTGACCCGCACAGCCAAATGGAATAAGCAGAATCTAACCATCCTTAAAAAAACCCCACTCTATAAAGTATGCCCTGTAGGATTCATGGAGTGTATTTACACAGGGTAACAACTGATCTCTCTGCTAGAAGCAACAGATATTGTCTGTATCCTTTTCCAAACAGACTCTGACCATAAATGCAGACAAATCCATGCATTTTCGTATCGTTAACGGTATAACATTAAACTGAAAGTGGAGAAGAGGGAGCCCTTTTTATGCCAAGGGCTTCAGTTCTGGACACAAAAGCACTAACCTCACTTTTATGGATTACACCATGTCAATAGCAGCTAATCAAAAGCAACCCACGTGCAGATCTAAGTAGATGCATGTTCCTGAAGATACCGGTAACTTTGTGAGAGACCATCACTTGCTGACCCCACTGGCAACATCTACAGGCGCCAGGGGAAGCCGATGCTGCTTTGGAATCAGACTAGGGGAAGGAGGAGTCCAGCACTGATTACTGGAGCCTTCATGAGCACAACAGTTAAGCATCTGCTTAAGTGTTTAATTATTCTCACTGAAGTAACAGATGAGCTTACATGCTTAAGTACCTCGCTGAAATATAGCTGCAATTATGGTCTCCTCCTCCTGCCAGGATCTTTCAATATCACTAAATAAAGATTCTCCGAAGTGTGTAGACATTTCTGGAGTAAGACTTAGAACAGCATCTGAGAGGAGGGGGCCTGAATAGCAGAGCCATTGAATAGTTTCTCAGCATCTTCTGAGTTAGTAGCCACATGCTGCTCTATCCCACCCCCGAGAAACCCCTCGGTGTTCAGACAGCCAATGCAGTGATGCCCTAACAACAGCAGCATGCATTATTTGACTAAACATCACGCCTCCCCAAGGGCCTGTGAAGCCATTGAAAGCCAAAGTGCGTTAGGCATTAAGCAGACATTAAGACTGATTCTGAGGTCCCCTTTCCTAAAAAACTCTTCTACACTGAACAAAAAAAAAAATGAATAAAATCTTCATCCTAGTAAATAATTCATGACAAACACAATCTTGGGAAGTCGAAAGCATTATTAAATGCCACCATCATTAAACATTTATAAAGTTTGCAAAGTATGGTGCATTTGAAAACACCAGATTTCTTAGTTACAGAGAAATGCGAGTCGCCCTGATTACTCACTGAACCCCCGACATGCTACAGCACACAGCACTGCTGCTGCAACCTCCATCGTCAGTCCTAACAGAGCGTTACGCACTACAAAGGAACTTTGGGGGTCTCAGAGTTGCTGCAGAGGGCAGGCACTAGCTTCACTGAAGTTCGGGGGGAGAATTACTTTGAGGGAGCTGGATGAGTCCTGGCCTGAAAAAATTGACAGGCGTAGGTAAATATTTCAGTTATATATTTCCTGGTCAAACTTACAGCCCCGCAACAGCACTGTGAAAGGCAATGAGTGATGCAGCAGGATAAATGCAAGCTCTTAATGGCACATCTTTACCTCTCAAACTAATAGCCCATGGTAACCATTACTGACTCCTTTAGAAGAAAAGCAAAATACTGATGATGGTCACAATTTTAACACAGATCCTCTTCACAGAAAACCTTTCAAAACCCTTCTGTTTTGAACATCATTAGTATTTCTCTTTGCTTGTTTTTCAAAAAAATCCCCTGAGTTTCCTCAAAAGTGCTCCTCCCTCAGTATCAGGCTTACTTGGTCTTCCTAAAATGCAATTTTTACTTTTCAAATGCAACAGTTTGGGGGTTTTTTTAATATATAGTCATATATATTATATATATACAGATACAAAAA
>JANHFX010001061.1:0-10116 GCA_027560015.1 Chloroceryle amazona | reverse complement strand
GAGGGGGGGAGGGGGAGGGCCGGGCCCTTGTGGCTTCGGGGCCACCTGCCCTATACCCCTGGGCTTTGGCAGCAGTTGTTCTAAGAAAGGGACATCAGTTCCCCTGCTTGCCTTGGGCCCTAGCTCTGCCTAGCCCAACCCAACTCACGCTTTCAACCTTCCCTTCCAGGAGGAAGTTCTCTGTACTTCCCTTTCCCTGACATGGCATGGTGCCACCCAGCCTTCAATGTGCTCCTGGAAGGGAAGGAGAGCTGTTGGGCTTCTTGCCCCCAGTGTTTGGCTATGACAGGTGTAAAGTAACAGGAGCCATAGTCTGCTTTCCTTCTTGCACAAGGACATGCAGCTGAGGAATAGGACAAGGGTAGAGGAGCAGCTCCAAGCCCTTCTCCAGCCTGGCCCTGCAGCATCCTCTTTTGCTGCAGACAAGCCAAGGACACCACAGCGATGTACTTCTTACAGCAGCAGCAGCAGCAGAGCTGCTGCCAGGGAGTAGCACAGCAGCTAATTTAAGTGTTGCACTTTCCCCAGTGGGTTGCAGGCTTTGATCTTGCTGATGCTGCAGGACAGAGAGGGGAAGTTGGAGGCAAAATTCGGCAGGCCAAGTGTGGCCAGGCTTTTCTCACCTCAGGTGGCTGGGATCTGATGTCTTTACCTTTATGCCACCCCCTTTGCTGGTTGCTTTCTTCTTGACCCCCTGGTCCCCAGAAAGATGGCAGTGCCCGCCTCGGGCTGGTGGAGTTCCAGATCCTGTGGAACAAGATCCGGAGCTGGCTGGTGAGGAGGAGCAGGGTGTTGTGGTACACTGCACATGAGTAGCACATCCCCTGGTGCAGCAGCATGAGGGGCGAGCCAGGCTGGAAGCCACAGGAGATCCTGCCCTTCATGTCCTCTGTGATGTTTTTACAGACAATCTTCCGTCAGCATGACCTGGATAAGTCAGGCACCATGAGTTCCTATGAGATGCGCATGGCTCTAGAGTCAGCCGGTAGGTGTGGAGAAGGATGAACTGGGCTAGGGGCTGGGGAAAGTGCTCCTGCTTTTGGAGCCCTGTCCCAAGTAGATAGAGAAGAGCGAAACAAGCCTATATTCCATGCTTAGCACCAACATGTCACAGTAGTGAGATGTGGCCCATCTCTGTGCTGGGCTGTTTCCATCTGGCTGTGCCAAGTGCTGGAACCTCAGAGTTAGGGATGCATGCAAGGTGGTCCCAGCCTCTGTCATCCTCTGGCCTGCAGAGTCCCGTCCTGGCAAAGCAGAGGCCTGGGGTGGATCAGTGAGCTAACTAGTCATGTGGCTTCAGGGAGAGCATCCCCCCTTCCTGCTGAGGCTGGACACAGTGCCCTTCCTTCTGTGGGTTGGTGGCCCCTTAGGGTGGAGGCACGTGTTTACAGTTACATTCTCCTCTTCTGCTCCCCCTGGGGTACTGACTGCCCTCTCTGCTTTGGAGGTTTTAAGCTGAACAACAAGCTGCATCAGGTGGTGGTGGCCCGCTACGCAGATCCTGACATGGGTGTGGACTTTGACAATTTTGTCTGCTGCCTCGTGAAGTTGGAGGCCATGTTCAGTGAGTGGTGGCTCTGGGACAGGGAGGGCAGGGACAAAGGGATGTGCTACTCACCTTGTTCTTGTGCCCCTGCAGGGTTCTTCCATAGCATGGACCCTGAAGGCACTGGCACTGCTGTCATGAACCTCTCTGAGGTAAGAGCTCAGCCCAGTGGGAGATGGGATTGGATTCAAGGGGACAAGGCATTAGGGTGAATGGGGCACCGGGGGTGGGTGGTAGAAAGACCCTCCAGCCCCTCGAGTAGGGAAAGATCCCATAAAAGATAAAGATGAGAAAATAAGATTGCTGCAGGCTCCATGTTTCTTTGAGGGCAGTCAAAGTTGACATGTGAGGTCAACTGAAAAATTCACCAGCCCCTGCTGATTCCTTCTCCCTCTTCTTCCCAGTGGCTGCTGCTGACGATGTGCGGCTAGGAGCCACAACAGTTCTGCTGTGGCTGGGACACCTTGACAGGCCAGGCCTCCTCCAAGTGCCTCCCCTTGGATCTGTGGACACAGGATACTATTACCCCATTGCTCCATCCCATGCTGAGCCACCAGCCCTGCCTCCCGGCAAGTCTCACACCACCCTCTTTGGTGGACAAGAGTTCAAAGCAGGCAGGGGATGCCTTTCTCCTTTTCTGGGCTGGGCATTTTTTCCACTTCCCACCCCCCCTCCTTTCTCCTCACCCCAGAACAGGAGCCGGGCAAGGACTATGAGGTACCTGTGCATCCCTGCACTGAGCTTCCTGGGAGCAAAGGAGCAGGCTGGGGGACAGCTGTGGAGCAGGGAGAGACAAGATCTTCAGGGGGGAAGAGAACAGGGACTCCTACCGCTTGCTCTAGTGCTGTGCAATCCCCACTGGAATGCATTGCCTGTCTCTGCACATGCCTGGTAGCAGCAAGTAAAGCTCTACCCTGGCAGAGGCAGAGGATTCCCCAGGAGCCAGAGTGGCCTTCTGGGAGGAGGAAGAGCCATACTGCTCTTCTTAAAGCCCTTGCACTGCACTCATCACCACTAAGCATGACCAAAGCGTGGAGCCCACAGGCTCTTTCTGCGTGGCCTTCAATGTATCCTTCCCCCGCCCCATACCCCTGCCTTTGCCACACCGCTGGGTCAAGTCCTGCAACTTAAGCACTGAATGTCTGGGGGCCCCTGCCTCGTGAACATGTGCCATCCTGTAATGCAGCAGAAGCTCCTCTCTCCCACCACTGTCAGAGTGGCTGGGCCTCCCCTCCCACTCCATACCATCCCTGTTTGCTCCTTGGGCATTTGCTGTCCCTGCCTGTGGCCCACAGCAGGGCTGGGGAGGGCAGTACCCAAAAGGTGATGTCTTCCCCCAGAAAGGGGTGGAGGGGACAGAAAGGTGGTGGTTTGTGGGTATGTTTCTCCTGCATACAGATTGGATGTTTCCCCCCTTTCCCTCACCCTCCCACCCTGTTACTCTTCTCTTCCCATGATCTCCTTTGCCCAGTGTGGATGGGCTCCAGTGCCAACATATTTGCACTTCTCTGTGCTCCTCCACTCCCCTCACCCTCTGAGATAATGGGGAGGCTCCAGCTTGGTGGTGGGTGACAGCCCATCCTTTGCCCTGTAGAGGCAGGCAAGCAGTTATCTTCCCCTAGGCCCCTGTCATCACTGGAGGATGTGCCTGCAGCAATAACCACTGCTGCCTGCCCAGCAGCTCTGCTTCCTTACCCTACTCACTGCGCACTCCAGGAATAAACAGATCTGTTGGACCTTTGGCCCAGGCAGTAATGTGGGTGTCGTGTCTTCCCTCTACTCACCATGGCCTGAACTGGGGTAATGGAATGTGGAGCCATGCCCAAGGCAAGCTGCTTGCTCAGCCTGGGCCATGGGTGGAGGAGCATCACCAGCTACAGGTCTTGCCATGGGGATGGGAGGATCCATATTCCCTAGGATTTTATAAAATTCATCCCTTCTTGGAGGGGGGTGTTTTTAACACTAACACACAGAGGCACCAACTGTGTGAGGGAGGCGTATGGGAACACTGCTCTTCACAGTGAGAGCAAGCAGTGTGCTGTTAGCAGGGCTGTTTGGTTATTCCAGGGCTTTGTCAAGTGGTGGAAAAACTGGTGCTTGCTCCCTAGTGTTGGTGGGAGGAGGAGTGTTAGTTCTAGGCTGGGATGAGGAGCCAGGGTGGCTTCCCCTCAGCCTGCGCCCCAAGAATATGGGTGCAGCCATGCTCCCACTCAGCTAGGGCAGCCCTGGGTCTGGCCGCAGTGTCCCAAAGGCTGGGGACCTCTGGGCACTGCTGGGTGCCTCTGTCCTACAAGCAGGTGAAGCAGTTTAAACTTACCATCCCCCTGCCTTACCAGCAGCCCAGTAGTGTCTGAAGGCAGTTGGTGAGGCTGAGTTTGGCCTGGTGCGTGTTGTGCTGGGGTTGATTAACACTGGTTGTGGTTTGCTGCCCTGTCCATCTCCTTGCCAAGGTCTTCTCCACTGGTGGCAGAGCTGGAGTCTGCTCAGGTGTCTCGGGGAGGTTGGGGAAGGGAAAGAGGTTCTGCTTGGATAGGATGGATTTAACCAGGGAGCAGGTAGGAGTAGAGCATACTGGAGCTCTGGACCCTGGAAAGGCACCACACCAGGTAAGTGACCCTGGGTAGAAGCTGTGGGAGGTTGATGTTTTCCCCTGCTTCCTTTGAGGCCATGCAAATTACAGCTGGAGGCAAAAGCCTTCCAGGAAGATGACAGTGCAGAGCTGGGTGGTAGGGATCTTCACTGCATTGGTCAGAGCAGCACTCAGTGTCAGTGTATCCTGCCCCCGCTGACACCCCAGAAGGGTGTTGCAGTCCAGATGGTCCCAGATGCTGATCAATTGGAAGAGGAGTGCCCTTGTGCACCTCATCACCCTTGACAGTTCAGTATCCCTCATGTGGTGTACCTTGTGCCAGCCAATCTCTCTTAAGACCAGCCTCCCCGCAGTGAGGCAGCACCCAGCTCTGGGGATGATGACCTGGCTCAGATCGTGGCAGGGAGTTGAGGTGCAACAGCAGGGTGGAGCAACTCCCCAGCTGCCTCCCTGGGTTGCTCTCTCCTCTGAAGGCTTCCCAGGGCTGGATGGAGGTGGGCTACTTGCACTTCGCTGTTGGCTACCTGAGAGCTGAACAAACCCACAGGGGGTGGGGGAAACTCAGGTCTTGGCAGCCTGGTCTCTGCTCCTCTGTGAAACAAGGGCTTAGGTGGGGATGAGACACAGGGGCAAACATGCAGAGCTGTCACTGCTGTCTCAGCTGCGGGGCCTCATCATGCACACAGAGGCCCAATTGTAGGGCACACTGATGCCCTGGCTTTGGAATGACAGGTGCCCCCAGTGTAGCTTCACCAGAAGCCCCCTCCCTCTGGGTGCCAGCTGGCAGCTCCCTTTCCTTCATGGCCCTGGCAGATGGTAGGCCAGTATCAGGAGGGTCAGCAGGTGGAGGGTCCCCAGCTGACAGACAATGCCACAAGGAGCCTGGCTGATCCCCATTGTTGCAAAGGGGACAAGGAGGAGGCCCATCTGAGTCCTTAATGCTGGTATAAGGTGAGGAGCAAGAGTTGCTGGGGGCTGGATCTTAGGGTAGGGTTTGTCCTGCCATGGGCACATTGAGAGAGCGGCTTCTCCCACAACCCACCCCCCCAAAAGCCACAGGTCTGTGTTGGGTGACAGTGCACAAGATGGGCAGGCAGCACCTGTGGGTGCACAGCACCGTGCAGGTGCTCCTGCTCCCCAGTACCACAGCATCCCCTCCTTCACTCCATGCCCTGTGCTCCTGCCTCCCACAGCCAGGAGCCACCTGCCCACCTCGGGGGTCCTCCCTCATCCACCAGCTGCTCATGTCCATCCTCCAGGCAGGGGGAGGGAGACTAAGACCACAGTCCATCCCCACCTGGCCCCACCAGCTGCCCCATCAGGCAGGCTCTGGCACCATCTCCCGTGCTCCACTATGCCCCAAGTCTGCAGCCACAGGAATGTCAGTCCCGGGAGCACAAGGGGCCTTTGTGTGAACAGAGCTGGTGGGCGGGGGACCGTGGCCCAGCCCAGTAACCCCAGCTGGGGCCAGACACGTGTGTGGGCAGCAGCAGCTGCTGGCATGGCCTCGCAGCTCTCGGTGAAGTCCTCACTGCTGCAAGGGCCATCAAATCAAGGGGGAAAGCCCCTTCCCCATACTTATTGCCCCTCCAGCCTCAGCAGCCAGGTGGTGAGAGCATCCTCCAGCCACTGCTGGCCTTGTGAGCAGTGGCAACACCATCATGGAGCTGGCACCTCCTCAGCAAGGCTCGGCACCCATGACATGGGATGCCATGGGCTCAGCCACCCTGCGAAGGGACAGGGAGGGCTGGGGGCATGGGATGGGGGCCAAGAACACTGGGCAGCAGCTGCTGGATTCGGCCTTTTTCAACAGCTGCCATCTCAGCACCAGCAGCAGGGAATGTGCTTGGGCCGGGGCTTTCCAGAGCCTGGCCACAGGGTGTTAAACTATTTATAGCCCTTGCATCCCTCCCCAGCAGGAATGGCCCACGTTCCTCCTGCATGGGGCCGGGTACTTTGGTGCTGCTGGTGTCGCCACCACCAATGTCCTCTCGAGTCCCTGCCAGACATGTGGGATATCCTTAACTCTTGGACACCTCTCAACTATACCCCACACACTTCTGTTAGCTCCCAGCACTATGCTCAGAGAAAGATTTGCAGTAAATCTTGAATATCTCGCGCAAGAGATGCCTGAGAGCCATGCCCTTCTTCCTAGCATCCCTGATAAGTCCTCTGAAGCCTTAACCGTGAGACAGCTACTTTAAGCATTGGCAGGTGCCGATAGTTGCTCTGCCCTTGCCTCTGAGGTGGCACAAGGGTCTTACCTGCCCACAAAGCAGAGATGCTGTCCTGGAGCTGGCTGGGTGCTGGCATGGGGCAAAGGCCAGGGATCTTGCTCGCTCTCAAAGCCTGTGCTAAGTCTACCTCTCTGCTGACAGGGCACCAGGCTGCTCAGGCGGCCTTCCCTTCCACTGACTGACAGCAGAGACCAAGAGCAGTCATACCAGGACGTAGCGCAGCCGCATCCTGCCTGGAAGCTAGCACATATCACAACCCCGGCCCTCCAGCCATGCTTCCTCCAAGGTGGCCTTCGAGCAGGTTGTCCTCTTCCAGAGATGGACTGGCTCCAGCCCTGAGATCTACCCAGAGGACATGTAGCCTATGAGCTCACCCCTGCTCAACAGCAAAAAGGAGGGGGACAGGCTTTGAGCAAGCTTTGGAATGGTGGGACAGAGAAGACAAAAAGACAGCTCTGTACAGTCCTGCCACGATCCTGAAGGCCGAGATCCTGCAACTGGGCTGCTCCAGCCCTACACTCCCATTGCACGTAGTGCTCCATCTGCAGGCTTTTTGGGCCCCTGCACCCACCTCGTGCTGCCTAGGGGCATCTCCTGCTCCCTGTTTGCTGATGTCCACCTGCTGACTGACAGCCTGAGAGAAATAAGTGCTACAGAAGGGTACGCAGTTCTTGTTTGGGCTCAGGAAATGAATCTCAGCCCTCCATGGCAATTAAATAGGGGATAATTGGTTGTGCAATTGGTATGATAAAGAAAGTGGATGCCTGAAAGGAAGTGGCCTTAATACATATCAGGGAAAAAAGGAGCTGGCCACCTGGTGAAGGATTTTGAGCCCCTTGGTGAAGATGGAGGGATAGGGAAGAAAAAGAGTTGAGAGAGAGAGAGCAGTTACTGCAGGAGCAGAAATTTATCTGTGGATCAGAGAGGTTATAACACAGTTCTACACACCTTGGCGCAGGATACATACAGGCATGCAGGGCTCTGGGGCTCTAAATCTTGCATTTGGAAGTAGATACTGGAGGATTTTGTTTTATTCTGAGGTTTCATTATCTTCCCAGCTCTGTGTCTGACTCACCAGAGGAGCAAGGTTAAGTCCCTTCACCTCCCTGGGCTGTGTTTTTGCCTAGCTGTGAAGGGAGGATGAAGCCCCTGACTGTCCAGATGGGGGAAGGGCTTAGCAATATATCTGCATTTTTGGCAGACACAAAGCTCTGCTTCTTTGCAAGTCCCAAGAGCTTCGCAAACAAGCCCTGCCCCACTTTCCGCCCAGTGCTGGGGTGTTGCAAGCACCTGGCTCTCACAGCAGGATAACTCCTCCTGCCTTTACCTGCGCTCATTCCCTGGGAAGGAGCAGAATTCTCCAGAGGCCACACAATGAAGCCCCTTTGTTCCCAAGGAATTTTCCATCCCTTCCCTTATGTTTCTCTGCCATGTAATACTCAAATGAAATGTCCCCAGGAATATGGTGCAACACCTTTCCTGCGACACCTCTGCACCTGGCTGGCATCTCTCTTTCCCCATGGGACAGAATCTCTCTGGAAGGCACAGTAGGATGCATGATTCCCCCGGCTCAGGCAGGGCTTTTCCTAGGAATAGGTAAAGCTCCCTGGGGAATAAAATCTCCACTCTCCTCCATCACTCTGATCACTACCGCTGATCAGGGACACTGCATTTTTCATCCTGGCCTGCTTAAGAGATGGGACACCACAAGAGCCAGGGAGGGGATATTCCTGCTGGGACTGTACTGCTGGGGAAATCAAGGCACTGATCGAGGCAGTGACTTCCTTGGGATCAGCTGCAGCACAGAAAACACAGGAATCTCAAGAGCATGTTAAGTACTGCCACCCTGATAAAAGGGGGAGAGCTCCCAAACAGGGAAGGATAAACCCTGACACAGCTGCAGCAAAGCTTTGGCTCCTGCTTCCTTCACCTGGGTTCTTCCCACTCTTCATAACTCTACAGGCACAGGGCTGGCAGCAGCACACAGCAGAGTGGTGCTGACCACCGCAGACCCAGAGCCCAGGAGGCTTCAGGAGGCCAGTCCCAAGGGGCTGAAATCAGCCCCAGTCCTTGCAGCTCCTGAGCCTGGAGCTGAGCTGTCAGCTGGTTTGGGTTTCAGCACATGGTGTCTGTGCTGAGGCATAGCCAAACTGCTTTCCTCATCCATGGCTGGCTCCCCCAGAGGAATCCACAGAGCTGGGAAAGGTCACCCTGGCTGAACTAACTGCCCTTGGATGGGACTCACTGGGCAAGGGATAGCTTGCATCAGGCAAGCTGGGAGCTGGAGCAGTAGCTTTCAGTCCCTCATGTCTGTTCATTCTTCTAAATTCTGCTTGAGTGGGAGCCAGGAGTAGGGCTTTGGCAGGCTTTTCGAAGGGAACAACAAGGGAAGGAAATTAAGCCAGACAGCCACTAGGAACAACACAAAACAAAGGTTAGGCACAGGAGGGAAGTGGAAGGGCACAGGCACAAGGCATGGACCTTCCTGCCTGCACCCTCACCCTGGCTAGCTTGCACTCCCCTGGTCTGCAAGGCCAAGCAGGCTCAACTTGAGAACACAGCTGGAAAGCATGGGACACTGCTTACCAGCCTGCTCTGGAGCCCTGTGTGGAACCACGTAACAGCTCTTCCCCAGGGGAGTGCCCATCCACTCTTCAGTGCTTCGTGCCTTGGGGCATCCCATGCCTGCTCTCTTTGGCAGCTGGTCTGGTCTGCATTCCTGACCCTTGTGGGAGCAGGGTGGCAACTGATGGCACTGGCAGAGAACGACAGGCAAGCATATTTTGGACCCAGCTGTCTGCTTCGGCAAAGCCTTTTAGTGAAACAGGACCCCATCCCACATTTCTGTGGTGGGCAGATGTTGTTCCTCCCTCAGCCCCCTTCTTCCCCCAGCACTGGCGACCCAACAAATGGGGTCCTGGGATGAGGTGCAGTATCACTTACAGGGAGCATGTGTCTGGCCTGGGAGGAGGGGGCATTTAAATGGGCAGCTGTTTCGTTGGGGTTTTTTTCGTTGATGTCCCTTGCTCTGGAGCCATTCCTGCCATTTGGGCCGGTGGCAGGTCCACGCGGGGGCAGCTGTGCAGTACAGGCTCCTCTGGGAGAAAGGGCTGTACGGTGTCCCGGAGCGGGAAGGATCCCAAAGAGAGTAAGAGCGACCAGGGCAAGAGGTGGTGGGGAGTGGAGCGGTCCCTTCCAGTGCTGCTCCCCGGAGCCTCCCCCAGACAGCTCCCCACTGCCAGGAAGGTGCGGACCCACCGAGCACGGCGCTCGGCTCGAAGTTCCAAAGCGTGAGGAGCTGCTGAGTAGCCCCCGGCCCGCCAAGGCACCTCGCGGGGAGCGGAGGGTGTCTGACGGTGCATCCGCAGGCTCGGGGGGCAGCATGCCCGCCCCGCCGCTGGCCGCCCCGCTGCTGGCCGCCCTGCTCGCCCGCCTGCTGCCGCTGGTCCGCCAGCGCCTCCTGCCGCCGCTCCGCCGCCTGGGCCGCCGGCTGCGCTCCCGGGAGAGCCGCCAGGCTCTGCTCACCTGCCTGCTCTGCCTCCTCAACCTGCGCAAGAAGGTGGACGACTGAGACCGTCCGGGGACGGGAGGGAAGAAGGGCAGGACTGCAGCGCGGCGGCTCTCCCCCGCCTCCCCTGCCCGCCGCGGGAGGAGGGACCCGGGCAGGGGTGGGGACGCGCCCCGGCGGGGGCGGGAGGGTCCGCCCCAGGCAGCCGAGGCCGGACGGCCGCCCGTGCCTCGCT
>JANHFX010001054.1:0-20273 GCA_027560015.1 Chloroceryle amazona | reverse complement strand
AGAGCTAGCACGAGACGTTTGCCCTTTTAGCTCCGGGGCTCCCAAAACGCCTTTTCCGGTCCCCTGAAGAGCTGCCAGCAGTGCTGCCTCCTCATGCTATTGTCAGAGCTGGAAAGGTGATGGTCTGCACTGCCGTTCCTGGTTTGGTTCCCCTCTCCTGGCTCTGTGTGGGTGCTCGGCAGTATCTCGGTGCTTGGCTTGAGCAGGGCCCCAGGCCAGTGCTGGGGAAAAGAGTTGCTGGTGATGTGTCTTTTGTTCTTTTCGTGAACAATAACTGGACTCCCTTCAGGTGAAGAGGGGGAGAGCTCCTGTACAGAGCCCTCTGGGGTGTCCACACGTGGGTCTGGCTCTTCCTACCTTGCAGGCCACTCATCAAGGCTTTGTCTCTTGGTTCCCTGTAGAAATAGTCATCTTTATTTTCTACTTAAATGGTGTCATTTGGATTCAGTTGTCACCTGTGCTGGGAACTCCCATATTTATACTCAGAAAAGCCTGTCCTGTTTTGTTTAATCTCCCAGACAAGATCTGCTTTTAATGTCCAGCTTGATTACTCCAGCTCATGTACATCAGCTTTTTCCTTACTTTGGTTCTGCCCTTTCCAGTTCTGGGAACTACACAACTTCTTCATTGCCTTCAGCAACTGATTAGGATTGTCCCCAAACAAAACATCTTTTGTTTTGAGAGACTTATCTGCTGGCACCTGACTCTGACTTGCTTGATTCTCAACTCTCAAGGCAGCCTGTGCCCCAGTGTTTATTTAATGCAGTGCTGTTTGTGTGATGCTGGACATGAGGATTGGACACCTGTTAGTGTGTATTCTGAAATTAAAAACGCACATTTTCCCAAATTTACTGTTTGTTTTTTCCTAGGGACAGAGCTGTTGATTTAAGTACAAATGGAGCTATTTATGTTAGTGTCTCAGAGTAACTGAGAGGTTGCAGGGAGGATGCAATTCCTTTACTGTATGTGCAGAAAGGTCTTTGCCTGTACCCAGCAGCAAGTGGAAAAGGTTTCTCACATAGTTCTGGCTTCCACACAGCCTTTGCTACTCCAGAGCCTAAGTAGTGTGTTTCAAAGGCATGTGTGATTAAAGTGCTATATGATGTGAGAAAGTACATGCTCTGCATAAGATTTCTGGCAGTCCTTGTATTTATTGGTCTCTTAGTGTTCAGTTTTGATAAACTGGAATGCCTAAGTAGTAATTGTTCCATTAGACAGAGAATATATTCCCCCCACCCCCCTTAAAGTGCTGCTCTATAAACTTTACAGTACAAACCTTGCTTTTCATTTTAGCTCAGAGGGTGTTTGAAGTTTAAAGACTTTATATCAAAGTCTGCATCAGAATTATGAACATAGCAACATTGGTGAAGCTGCTGTTGGCAGTATCAGCCCTGTGCTGCAGTGGGGTAGTGGTTGGAAATGCTTCATCTCCGAAGGCTTAGAAGAACTGTGAGTTACTGATGTGCAGTTGAAATTCTCCAGATAAGTAGTAAATTATTATGAAGCCCAAGATGCCACTGTTTAAGGCTCAGACACCC
Source organism: Chloroceryle amazona (assembly GCA_027560015.1). NCBI lineage: Eukaryota > Metazoa > Chordata > Aves > Coraciiformes > Cerylidae > Chloroceryle > Chloroceryle amazona. The sequence goes on along the minus strand of JANHFX010001054.1, from coordinate 18,735 downwards.
TCAGTATGTAATAATGCAGGTGCTGCTCTCTTATCATCCAAGCACTATGAAGGGAAATTTCTGTTGAAAGACTTCAGGAAGGAATCTGGTTCAGCCTCTTGCTCAAAACAGAGTAAGCTTCAGTTTGTATTTGGTTCGTGTTGAATCTTGGTGTATGCCAACCATCTTAAACACTGGATAAGGAGATTCCGTGTACTTAAGCACTGTAAGAAAGTTGTCTGTCTTGCTAGATGCTAAACTTAAATTGCAAACAAAGGAAGTTCAGGCCTGTAGCTGTCCTGCTGGCAGTGAACACCAGAAACTTACTCCCCCTTCTGCAGATCTCTGAGGAAACCAAAAGTTTTGAGCAAGAAATTATCAATGTAAGCTCTGCTTTCCAGACAGCCAATCACTCTTGTTACACTTCCTGACCCTGCAGAGGTCTAGCTCAGCAGAGCCCTCCCCACCCGAGTGGAGGCTGTATTGTCAAACACTAGCTGCAGCGTGGTGTGGGATTGATTTCCTGTGCATCTGTAAACAATAGTCGCTCTAACTCTTCGTGGGAGACAGCCCTTCAGACCTCTGCAGAAGCTTAAAGCTGTACTTTGTGATGTGCCAGAAACTGTTAAACCCTCCAGATGCAGGGGCAGAGTGTGCTTAACCCCTAGAGCCCTCTCAGATCCCCTCACTGATGTTTTGTCTACAACAAGGATGTAGTTTTCTACATTTTTACTTGGAAACCTTGATACCAGCCGGTTGAGAGGTTGCCTGGACTGTTCTGGTCTTTGCAGGTCATGCATTTCTCCATGTGGAAGCTGACAGTGCTTTCCAAGCTAGCTGGGGGATTCTGCAGGAGTCCCTGGGTAGCTTCAGTATGTCTTGCCATGAGCTGTGTGGCAATAATCTAATCTTGAGCAGGGATTTCACTGGTACAGTTCATCTCTAAAAGGCCACAAGCACAGCTTTCAGTTTATAAGCTGCTTCTGGTTGACTCAGTTACAGCTGTAATATGATCAAACAGCAGCTGGAGAGCTAAAATAACTTGGAGGTTATATATCCTAGGAACTAATTGACGACAGCCATTCAAAGGAAGTGACAGATGGCTTGTCCTTGTACCAGTTAAGGGTCTCTTCCAGTTAGTTGTGAGCTGAAGTGCTAAACAGCATCAGTGTGACAGAGTTTGGCATTGACCTGTTATACCCAGAGCTTACTGCTTGTGAGCTCCTGTCATGTTGAACAGAGGTGAGGATCACTTCAGTGCTTACTGCTGCTTGGTGGGGCAACCACCTGGACACAGCTTTTCCTATCTGAGAACAGGACTCCTGATGAGTAGGCCTGTTTACAACCATCAGCACTGGGGTTGAGTATATGCATTTCTTGCTGCCCTTTTTCTGAGCAATCTGTGGTGCCCCCCTGTCCCCTATCATCCATGTGACAGGGCTGTCTGCTTATCTTGCCAGCTGTGCAGTGGGAGTGGCAGCTGGCTGGCACATTACCACAGACTGTGACATGGCAGCTGCTTGTGAAAGGCCTATCGAGGATGTAGTTTTGTAAAGGTACTGCAGGAACTATGGCATGTCCTGGCAGAGAGGTTGAGTTCCTCTTTGGCCTGTTAAAATTGATCGATGCAACTCCAATGCAGAGTTGTTCTGTTGGCAGAAAGTGTACATCAAACCAGAATGTGCTGGTGCTTAGTGGGACTGGCTGGGCCTCAAAGACAGAAAAAACCCAAGTAGAGTAGTAAATCTGATGAGCTTCTTTAACTTGTGTCTGAAAAAAATCTCTCTACGTGTAGACCGTGCTCATTCTGTAGCCCATTTTCAAGCTTTCTCGTGTCAGCATCTGCTGTAACTATGGTACCTGTTTTCCTGCAGTAAGAATCCAGTAAGCATGAGTCTGACCTCTTCCTCTTCAGTGGCTCAGATTAATTTATTCTTCTACCAGGTAGCTACCACACACTCAGCTTTTTCCACTCTAATGTGTAACAACCCTGGTTACTACCTGCTCAGGTGTTCTCTCAGTAAAGCACTGAGTAAACCCTCAGTAGGCACTGAGGTTTTAGATTTATGACTTTTTTTTTTAGGTAAATCATAAAACTGGTGTCATGGAGTAGGGAATATTTTAATAGGAAGTTCTTGCCATTCATAAAACTCTTCCTACAGGAATATCATAAATACATGAAACCAAAGGTGCAAATTTGAACTCTAAAGCCTTCTAAGATTTTCTCCCCTGGTGCTTGAGGGGCCTCTCGTGTGGCCTGCTGCAGTGGCAGTTGTCTTGAGCTTAATGCCTTCATCAGACAGGTGCTGGGGAGGGAAGGGTGATGTGGTACATAGTGCTGTGGGGAAGTCCTTGGGCTGTGAGGAGGATTCTTCACTCCAGCTGGTTTATAGTCTTTACCTTCACAGCTTGATGTAAACAAAACTGTTTATACAGGCTGCTGAAGGAGTTGGCATTTGAGGGAACAGATGTGTGTGATAAGGAGATTCAGGGTTCTGGAGGTAACCATTTCTTATTACAGTTGGCAAGTATTACAAGAATGCTTTTTAATTACATACACCTTAATTTGCACAATATTGCACTGGTAGTAATGGACTAATAGTAATCTTTTTAATGCTAAAGTGCAATCCTTCGGTACTGAAGACCGGCCCACAGACAGACCTGCTCCTCCGAGAGAAGAAATCTACGAGTACATTATTTTTCGAGGAAGTGACATCAAAGACATCACTGTTTGTGAACCTCCAAAAGCTCAACATACTCTGCCACAAGATCCTGCTATTGTTCAAGTAAGTTAGCCTGAAGTGTTGGTAGAAAGCTGTGATAAAACCTTGGTGATGGACTGGATTTTGGTATAAACTTATAAAAATGAAGGCCAGTAAGTGTCTCCAGGAATCTTCAGATTGAAGCATCCTGAATTTCCTTGTAATGTTTAAAATAGCAGCAGCATTAAAGACTTCAGTCAACAAAAGCCAGAGCTAGTTTACCTAGCTGAGAATGCAGGAAAATCGTAAAGAGGTAAACTAACCCTTCCTGGTGTTTATGTAAGCTTTAGTAACGCTGTACGTGAAGTAGAGAATCACTGCCAAAGCAAGTTGGCTTCTGGACACTGTAAATGGAAATGTACTTTGTCTTGTTACAGTCTTCACTGGGCTCTGCCTCTACATCATCCTTTCAGCCACATGTGCCTTACAGCCCGTTTAGAGGTATGCCACCTTACAGCCAGCTTGCTGCCAGCTCTTTACTTAGCCAGCAGTACGCAGCTTCCTTAGGTTTAGGTAAGTAAAAACTTTACTTGCTAGATTAAAGGTACAGTCCTTGTATGCACCAGTTAACCAAGTAACTAATACAGAATTCCCCACCAAGTGTCAGGCTCCAGCAAGCAGCAAATAAGTAGTTAACAACTTCGTGCAATGATCTAATTGCAGGGAAGCCTGCCTTTCAGTTACGTGTGCATACCATACACACGAGAGAGAAACCAAATAGCTGAAGTTTCTTTCTGAAAGTAGTGGGAACCCCTAACAATTGAGGACAGTTCATTTCTAACATAACATACTTCACATCTACATCACACGTTAAAATAACTTGTATTCCCAGAGAGGACTGTAAATAAGCTGCTCTAATGCTGTTCTAGAGATTCTTGTATCTCTTTCCAAGTCCTTCAGATGTTTCACTACCTTGTATCTTATCCATGTATCTTTGCTTTCTCTTCTTCCCTCTATCTCTTCAGAGAAATTGGTAAGCCCTCCAGCATCAGCAGCTGCTTCCAGCCCTAGCTCTTCTCCGTCTCCACAACCTGTTTCAGAGCCTGACATGTCTTCAGATCCCCATCAGCTCTCTTCCAAGGGTAACAGCAGTTTGAGGACTCCAAATATTTGGAAGAACTGCATGGCACTTGCAAACACTCTTCTTGTTAATCCCTCCTAGAGTGATAGTACTTCTGTGGGTAATGCTAGTAGAGTGTGTTCTCAGCTGGTTTTGCCTTTCATTACATGAAGCATTCCTCCTGTCCTAGAAGTCTCAGTTAGAGAGACAGGAGAAAGAGAGGTTCTGCTGTCCTGTAATTTTTCTGTAAGTATCAGGAGAGGGGTGAGGTTTAGGGATGTTCATGTGCTGCATCCTGTCTGGGAACATGTGTCACCTTAGGGACTGGGTGAGGAACTAATTAGCCTTTCCTGGAAAGACAAGTGCACTGCTTCAGTTGTGGGTGGCCTTGCTGGGAGTGACCTAGGTTAATAGAAAATTCAGGAGTATTGCTGTAATTGTGGAAACATCAGGATAGATTTCAAGCATGGTGGGGCACAGTACCTTGTCAAGACTCCTGATTGGTAAAGCATGACTAACAGTGAGCAATCTGAGTCATGGTGAGATAACGTAGTTCTGGCTGCTAGCTTCTGCGTGTGAAAACTTCTAAAGGAGGTTGAGTAGAGATACTAGACTGACTGTCCTGAGAGCAGAGAGACCAGGTGCAGCCTGCATTTAAACATGGTAATTAGTTTCATCTGTTTTTAACTTAAGCATGCATGCTTGTGTTGGCATGAAACTGTTTTTACTTACTCTCTGGTTTTGGCCCTCTATCTGTACAAACTTTCTCAATATTCTGGCTAAGCTTTGAAACTTTCTCATGCTAAACTTGCACAGCAGCCTTGTCCAACTGAATAATCCATAGGATGTGTCTGTCTTCCTTGCAAGTTTTCCAGGTGTTCATTAACTGGGAACCTGCATGATGTTACCTACTGGGTATATCTCATGTGGACTTGGGTGACCCAGAAATGTCAGTGGCTTGGTTTGTGTGTGCTCTTCAGCTTTTCAACTTTTCTTGCTCTTTTAAGTATATTGAGTTAAAAGTTCGCTTCCAAGCAATTCTTATGCTCATAACTACATAAACCTGTAGTACTCAAACCTTCTATTAAACCTAGAATGCAGTGTTTCTTCTGAGTACTGAAGACTGTCACTTTTTAATATAATTGGTGTAAGGTATACCAAACCATGAAAAGTATTTACATGTTTTGTAGTGTGAATAAATAAGCCTGGATGGAAGAGCAACAGAAGTCTTGGTAACACTTTGGCCTTGACCAAGAAGGAATTTAAAAGGGTAACTTTGAGATCCTGGTCTGGTTTCAGGTTTTCTTTGTCTGAAAGCTAACAATAAGCAATGAAATTGAAGGACTTCTAAAAGCAGCTTACAAAATGGGATATAGTTGAGGTGGTTCTGTTTATGCTGCAACACATTTTTGACAAAGTGGGGAAGTTTTCTTGAGTGGTTTCAAAATGGTGTGGTTTTGCTTCAGATTTAAAGTATTGCATAATGTAAAATCCTATATAACCAAGGATACACCCAGAAATTCAATTGTGGTATAAACAGTCCAAGAGACTGACCGGGCTTGCTTACCTAATGTCTAAGTTGGCTTAAGAAATAAGTGGGTAGATTTTGTGAGGTGTTTAAGGCTCTGAATTTGAGCCACGACTCTCATGGCAGTAGTGCCTTACCTAGTGGATATGCCACTTAAACTTAGCGTGTAATGATAAACACTCAAGGCTTGGAGTAACTCTTGACAAAACAGTTTCTCCTTAGAAGTGGGTAGGGTTTGAGTAGCGCTGGCACATTTTCTGAGTGGCACTTAGTCACTGGGATTTTTTCCAGGTGCTGGCTTCCCTTCTGTTCATCCAGTCCGCAAAAGCCCCATGGTAGAGCAGGCCGTTCAGACTGGCCCCGTTGACAACATGAATTCACAAAAGCCACCTCCGGTGAAGGTAGCTCCAGGGGTCCAGCGCAACGGACGGCAGGTTCCGCAGGGCGGCGGGAAGACAAATGGTATGTGTGCACCTCCTCATCTTGGAGGTGATGGGTGGGAGTGTCCTTCCAAGGGGCACAGCAAGACTAAACTGGATTGGTTTTGTTCTTGTGCTCCTTTATTAAGTTTGTCCTTTTTGTTCAGTAGATACAGTTCAGGCAGCACCTGTGCAAAGCCAAGGGCAGGTGAACGATGAAAACAGACGGCCTCAAAGGAGAAGATCGGGTAGGTGAACCTGACTGAACAGTCACGTTAGCTGATAAAGGCAAATCCTTCACTGAAGTTAACAGTGAAGGATCATCGGGTGGAAATTTGAGTGAAATAAAGCTTGATATGGCTTTGGGCATCTGGAGTTGCTTCCCTAAGTAAGTTCTGGAGTCATAGAAGTTCAGAACATTTCAGGGACAGCATTCTAATGTCCTTCCAAAAACCTTGAAAGTATGTTATGAAAATTGGTGCTTTGAGTTAGCAGCAACAATTGGATTTCTCCAAAGGCTGAACTATTTTTATTGGGAAGAGCAGCCTGTGTAAGAATTTCCAGAGCGCTTATGACTGAATGGAGCTATGGAGCTCTCGCATCCATAGAGCAGAGCTCTTATCTCAAGACTGAAGCACAGGTCAAAAAGTGAAATTCAGCTATTTCTGCTCAAGGCAGGAAACAAAACTTGAGATTCAGGTGTTCACTTTAATTTGCCTGAGGGCAGCTCTCTAGAAGGGGTGGTAGCTTTTCCAAAGAGGAGTTGATAATGGCTCAGTTGGGAACCAGAAACTGTACAGTACAAGCTCCCTTTGCGGGCAGATGAGTCTTGGGTGGATTTTGTGAAACCAGTGGCCTGCTCCTTGTGGCCATCGTGATGGGTTTGTAGACTAATTACAGTACCACACTCCCAGATGAAGAGCAGATGGGGAAGTTTACGGTACTTGTTCCAATTTCCTCTTCTCACACTGGAAGGCAGGCTGGTTATGCTCTTGGTGCTAAGACTGATGTCTAAGAATGCTTTTCAGAAAGTTAGTCTTGCTGTTTTCTACAGCCAAGTTCAGAAGTTACTTTCAAAGGTGTGGCCTAGCCACAGGATTTGAAGCCAGAAACCCCTGAGTTCTAACCCTTGTTTCCTCTGGTCTTGAGCAAGTCATGTAACCTCCCCGTGCATTACCAAGTGTTTAAACTCTCCTGCTTTCAGGGAACAGGAGAACCAGAAACCGTTCTAGAGGACAAAACAGACCAACTACTGTGAAGGAAAACACAATAAAGTTTGAAGGTGACTTTGACTTTGAAAGTGCAAATGCACAATTCAACAGAGAGGAACTTGATAAAGAATTCAAGAAGAAACTAAACTTTAAAGGTTTGTGACTTTGTTAAATATGAATTGCTGAGCTAGTAGTAAACACTGCATAGACAAACTCGTGCTGAAAAACTGTGATTACATGTGGCAGCATCTCAAATCTTGTTTGAGGGAGCAAGAGAACAGATGGCTCTTCAGTGCGCATCAAGGAAGTGTAATACATTTTGTTATCTTCAGATGACAAAGCAGAGACGGGGGAAGAAAAAGGGGACCCTGGAGTGGCAACTCAAAACAATGATGGTAATGCTGAGGAGGACCTTCTGGGGCCCAATTGCTATTATGATAAATCCAAGTCCTTCTTTGACAACATTTCTTCGGAACTGAAATCTAGGTGAGTATTTTCTAAACTTCAGCTTTTTTGAAATGCAATTTTAGGCATAGAATTCCAGGCATAACTTACATCACAGGGTTTATTTTGTTAAAACTCATAGAATGCAAGAAAGTCAGCAAAGCAGCCTTCTAGAAGGAAATACTGCCATGAGTTTGGCTGGTGAGTGATGCTAGCTGAGCTTTGTGCAGTGGCATCAAACAAAAAGCGAGGAGTTTGCCTGATACACTTGTCTACCGTATGATACAGGAATTTCCAGCTCTGTTCCCCAGTACTAACTTTGAACCCATTGATTTTAAACAAATTTCTTATCTCGTTTGTGGGAGGAGGCAGCAGGGTGATGCTGTCTGAAGATGGTGTATGGTGCAGACAAGAGCAGGCTGAGGCGGTCAGCTCTGCCTCTGGAAATGCATTAAGTTAAATGTTGGGAATATTAAAAGAAAGCTTCATCTCATTGCTGACACTGCTGTCATCAGCTGCCTGATGAAGTCAGACATCCCCATAGTGTCAGTGTGTGAAATTCCCTGGCTGGTGTTCTTGGTTCCTTTCTTCAAAGCTTTGAGCACTCACTACAAGGTGTTCAGGGCTCTGAACGTGCTGGTGCTGCAGAGCTGCCTCAGTAGCAGGCTGCTGAACCTCAGCTGTCATAGGGCTTCCATGTTTCTGGAAAGGCTTCATTGGAGTCAAGACTGTAGCTTTCACAAACAAGACTGGTTTTGAAATGGAAGTGAGAGCTTCTTCAACCCTTTTCTAGGCCCATCTTTAGTTTCCCAGTCTGAAAGCAGCTCACGAAAGCCAACAGCTGTCACTTCTAAATCCATGCATAGCAGAGGAGTTGAGTTAGTGAGCATGTGTGTGCTGCAGCTGGTTCTTGCTGCAGCTCAGTTCCACCAAACAGGGCACCCCAAGCTTCCTAGCTGAGTGAGTTGGTGGCCACTGGATGCTTACACTAAATGTGAGTGCGGTGCTGTTCAGTTCTAGGCGCACCACGTGGGCTGAAGAAAGGAAGCTCAATACAGAGACGTTTGGAGTGTCTGGACGGTTCCTTCGTGGCCGCAGCTTTCGCGGTGGATTTCGAGGTGGAAGGGGTAGCGGAGCAGCGAGGCGGAACCAGACCACTCACAGAGCTGGTACCGGCAGAGTGTAACTTCAGAGGCAAGTCTCTTAGCCAGAACAAATACTGTCTCTGAGCCAGGTTTGTCACTTGATCCTTGCTTGAGCTGTTTGTGCAACCTCTTCTCTCCAGTCGCACGGATGTATTGAGAATCATTCCATCTTGTATCTGGTCTGTTTTAAGTGGCAGAAGGAAGTATCAGTGGTTTTGCCGTGTTCCTTAACATGTTGATTGTTCCATCGATTGCTTGGACTGGTTTCTGTCTGGGGAAGCAAGAGCTGCTTGTTGGAGCTGAGACTCTTAGCTACACATTTCATTTGTTATATGGGTGTGAACTTCCCTGCTGCTCTTATTTTTGGGAAAGATCCCTGTCATCTTCTCTAACTCTGCTTGTTTTTTAAATAGGTTTTAACATCTCTCCCGAGAAGATGAAGCTGTATATAGGAAGAAAACAACCAACTGCTGCACTAATGTGGGGAAATGGTTCATATTGTTTACTGTCTCAGCTCAAGCAACAGAACTTCATGTACTACTGCTTATATTCTGGACTTATTTTGGACCAGCAGCTATCAGCTGGATTATTTGTTGGAAGAGGGAATGTGTTCAGGGGGTACCTTCTTCAGGGTGTCTTTTTTGTTTGTGTTTTTTTAAGTGCAGATTAACTTACATGGTTCTTCTTTCTGGGTCTCAAAGGCTGCTGTAGTCTAAGCTTAAAGTCAGACTCCTTTTCTGAACCCTGAAGAAGAAAAATCATGCTGTTTTAACACGGAACCAAAGCTCACTTGAAATAAACCAGCTATAGTTTGTTTGTTCTGAGGAACCAAATGGATTCTTTGGTGCTGCTGGTCTTGCTGTTCTCAGCAGCAGGTGTGAAGTAGCACTTGGTATCTGGAAGAACGGATTCCTGGTGCTGAGGAGTTGTGTATATTGTCACTTGGGAATACTGGAGTGTTGATCATGTAGTAGTGTAAATGACTGTACGACTGTTTGTCGGCCGGTACTAACGTGGAGGTGCTGCAGGTCTGCACACAACTGTGACTCCCTGAGCTGGAGGATGCTGGGTGGTGTTCCTCGGAGGCCTGGAGCTCCCTGCTGGGTCAGGGCAGTGCTGGGGACAGTGTGCTGTGTCCTTGGTGGGACTGGAGCAGCAAGTGCTGTGCTCCTGTGCCCAGAATAAAGAGTTCTGGGCAGTTGTTGACTGTCTGGGAAGGAGGTTGTCAGCTCTGCCTTCTGGCCTCTGTGTTTGCCCCTCGCTCTCGGGTAGTACCGAATGCAAACAGTTCTCTGTACACTAGTAGACTGTGGTGGAACACTATGGAATGTTTTCATTAAACTAGGGATGGGAGTCCATATAATGAAGCTTATCCAGATGGGCATGTTTAATTTGTTTCCTCTATACCCCTCATACTGTAAATAGTTTAGTTGTTTTTCTTTTGTTTTTAAAAATCTGTATGTGGGGAGAGGGGCTGGGAGGGAGGGGTTACATTTGTTTGCATGAATAAGTGGGTTAAATTGCTATCGGCATGTGTCCTGTTTTTGGTTGGTAGGGAATTCTGTTGAAAAAGCACCTTGATGACTGAACCCCTTAAATAGCTAGAATTTTTTAGTTATGCGTTGATCTAGGTTACTGTAAAAGCTTGGATTTATTTTTGTAGGACTTTATTGCTAAGAATTAGAACATAGCAGTGGGGCTGCTCCTTGGAGTAATGTAAATTGTAATTATAATAAACATGTAAATGTTGAAGGTTTCCCTCCTACTTTGTTCTGTACGTAGCTTGCTAACATCAGCCTCTGTGGATTGTCAGCTGCCTGTCCAGGACGGCTTCAAGCCATGTCTGTGCAGTTCTGGCAGGCTCTGGAGTATCACAGTGTTGGAAAAAGGCCTAAACCCCCTAATCCAGGTGCTGACCCCCTTGTTGCTCTTCCTGTGTTACTGGGCTGCTCTCTTGTGCAGGAATCAGCCTGAGGAGCCGTGCTGTTGCCCAACTGCCCTGAGTGTTCACCTCTGAGAGTCCCTGGGCTGCTGGGGCTTAACCAGTTTGGTTTGGGTGGCAGTGCTGCTGGTTCAGTAGCCACCAAATGCCTTCAGTATCTGGGCTGCTCCCAGCAGAACAGGGTGTGTGCTGAAACAGCTCTGGAAACTGCTGCAAGCCTCTCATTTCTATGCTGGTGAAACAGTTGGTGTGACATTGAGGGTAGAGAGGGAAGTGCTTTGCTGGACTCAACTGTCTGAGGTGGCTGTGACCAAATGAGAAGTCACTAACGTGTAGGAGCACCTGAATGTATTTTTAAGGCAGTAATTCCCCTTTACAGCAAGGCCTCAGATCTAACCCAAGGCCCAGTCATGGCTGGGGTCAGTTGAAATTGCCTTAACTTGGGAGGCATCCCAGCCTTTCCCAGTTTGCTGTGCCTGTCCCAGTCTGGGGTGGGGGAGTGGTGTGAGGGGACTGCTGGCTGCAGGAGACTCAGCTGGGAAGAGCTTCTCTGAGCAGAACTGGACCCATCTCAAATTCCCTCCTCCTCACTGCTCATCTCAAAGGTATCACCTGACACCTTCCTCTGTACGTTGCCTATTAACATCTGCAGCAAGCAGATGGCACAGAGCAGATCCTGCCTTCAGGAGCAACACTGCTTGGGTGCCCTGCAGCACATCCCTTCCCCTAGGTCAGCAACCTCCTCTGCTCAGGGGCAGAGAGAAACTGGCTCATGCAATTGCCAGGGCTGGGAACAAGCAAGCACAGGGGGCCAGGAAGCCAGACCCCCCCCAGCTCCCAGGGTGAGGGGGACAGAGGAAGCAGTGTGAGGGTGAACACCAAAGGCAAAGCTGGAGTAGGGTTTTTATCTGCTGTAGGGAACATTCATTGTAGTTACTCCTTGCATTCAGCAGTTACAGGTCTGTAAATCCCCTTGGGGGCAATCACAACAGCAAGATGTTGTTCTGCCCCCTGTGAATTATGCACAGCTTGTGGGAGTGACAGTGACAGGCCTGCCCCACTCTGCTCACCTGCAACACCACCACCACCTCTGCAGCACCAGCAGAGGTGACCTGACAGCTGCGGGCACAGCCCAGGTACAGTGGGAGAGGCCAGCTGGTGACAAGGTGCAATTCCATTGTATTCCACACCATGCTTGAGACAGCTACTGGGAGAAAAAGTGGGGGGAGCTAACAAGGGATACAGCAGGGAAAAGAATCAAAGGGAAGCATCCCACCAGAAAATGCAAATTGAGTCAGTGCCCTTTAATGGGGCTACTACTGCTGTTGGGTGGGCAACCAAATCATCTTAGGGGATTAAAATCCAAGGAACAGATTTTTTTTTTATAAATAACAGCTTTAAAAAAAAACAAACCAACCCAGAGTAGGTTTATTGTAGGTCTTGAGAGGAGCACAGTATGAGTAAGTGGAATGCCTACGTGTTGTCTATACAGGGGAACCCATTGCTTGAATTAAAAAGCAGCTAAACAGATGAATTTCATTCATCATGATGTTTTCTTCTGTTTTTTCTTTTCATTTTCTTCTTTTTCTTTTTCAATTTCAGCAACATACTTCTCAATTTCTTCAGGGTTTAGGATCTAAAACAGAAACACAGGTGACCCTCAAGGTACTCGTACAACTGAAGGGTTTTATTCAAGGAATTCTAGTTCTGCCAGGGCAAGAACAAACACTGGTATTTATGGAGACCCCAGTAACACAGGTGGGCACAATGTTCCTTGGCCACTACTCAAACACAGAAGTATTTTTCAGGGCAGAGCCTGAGAATAAGGGTGGGAAATGCAAATCAACAGCAACAGGATCAGAGAAACCAGCTACAAAGGGAGAAAGGCAAAACAGAAACCTTTACCTTCAGTGGCTGTTCTCGCCTCATAACTGCCAGCTCAATGTTCTTCCCCCCAGACTGCACAACCTGAAGGGGAGATGTATGCGTGTTATGAGTGTGTCTTAACTCTAACAAACCCTCTGGGGTTGTCTTAAAAGGAGACCAGGTAGGGATGGGAGTATCTGGGAGCTCTAAGCTTTTTGACTCCAGGAGCAGCATCACTCCAGAAATAAGGGTCTGGTATCAAGGGGCTGATGAAGAACACCTCATCTCCACCTCTGACTGTTGCTATTTTCTCTATCCCAAAAATTTCTGTATCTTAAACTCCAGAGCCCTCACCCAGGCTGCCCAGAGAGGTTCCAAACCTGCCTGGAATACACAATCCGGGGCTCCCTGCTCTGTGTAACCCTGCTGGAGCAGGGGGCTTGGACAACATGAATCCCCCACCATTCTGCAATTCAACCCCAAAGTAAAATACTCTGCAGAGGGTTTAGCACACCGTTGGTGCATTTGCTTTAACATCCTGCCCCAGACAACTGCAAGCAAGTTCTGTGTGACAGAACCTGTCACCTGAGCTATTCTGAACCCTGAACTGAACCCCACACCCATGGCCTGCGCCAAGCAGCTTTCACAGACCCTTTTGTGGTACTTTCCTGTGAGACATGCCAAGATTTTCATCTACTCTCGTGCGAGAAGTTAATCCAGACAGTGAGAAGTCACACCAGGGAGCTGAAACAGACTCACCTCAAGAAGAGCCTTGATGACAAGTTTAATAGTGAGATCATCTGTTTCAATGGCTTCATCAGTGTAGTTCTTCTCCAGGAATTCACGCACAGATTTGGCTCCTCTGCCAATGGCGTTGGCCTGGAAACATTGAAGGGGGGGAAAATAATGAGGTTTAGAAAAGACTTAATTTACAGAAGAATCAAGAAATGAGAGTTGTGCCATTATATAATCTGAAACCATTTTGCACTCACCGTGCATTTTCAGAAGACTGAATGTGTTACTGACTGTCACATAAAAGGACAGGCAGGCCCAGGTGGTTTCTTGGAAAACAGGACAAGATTTCCAAGGAAAACTGAACTGCAGGCTGCCCATCCCAGTAAGTTTGATCATTAAGCATTTCTGCAGCTGTAGCCAGCACTACATGGCCCATGAGATCTCCTTCCTACACCAGTCCCTCTGAAAGGAGATGCGAATCACAAATATCCCTTCTCCCAAGAGATGGAATGAACTCACCTTCCACGCATGGTACGTGCCGGAGGGGTCGGTCTGGTACAGCCGCGGGGTTCCATCAAAATCAAATCCCACGATCAGAGCAGAGATACCGAAAGGTCTGCGACCATTGCTTTGTGTGTATCGCTGATGAGAAAGAGGAGACGCTTCAGCAGTGGCTCTACAAGCATTTTTAGAGGGGGGCAGCAGCTCTACACACATTTTTAGAGGGGGGCAGCGGCTCTACACACATTTTTAGAGGGGGAAGTGAACACTGTAGAAGTTACAACCAGAAGAGGCACAAGAAAAACTTTTAGTGGCTTCTTTTCCCAACCCCAGAGCCAGGTCTGCAAGCCTGGCTGTAGTGCTCTGCCCTGACAAACTGCTTCAGACAAACTGCTTCAACAGATTGTGTTACAGTCTCACTAGCACCGGGTTGGCAAAGTCCTTGCCACACCACGCACAAGAGCCCACGAAGAAGGCAGCCTGACACCGGCAGCAGCACCGCAGCAGGAGTACACTGCACAGGATTTACAGTTTGTAACCGTCCTAGAGAAAGTGTGGACGTGGCAGAATGAGAGACACAGATATGAGATTACTGTGAAGGAAGAAGGGGAAACGGGCCGGTGGCACTCTGCTCTGGCAGGGTGGGGACTGTTACAAGAATTACACTATTGGCAGCATCGCCGTACTAACGGACATCTGTATGTGAGCACATCAACTCTTCTAATCCCCAGTAGCTGCTGAAAATCAGTTTAATACACTGGCAAATGAATCTTTTTATCACAGGATGTAGTTGGGCATCCTTTGACCCTGTAATTAATTTTAAATTAATGAATATTAAATATAAAACATTAAGTACTGTGCTAATTTGCTCCCCCCGTACCCCTCCCTACAGTGGCTCTGTAGGAGGGAACCCAAGCAGGAGCTGTGAAGACGTTTGACAGCAACACAGCACCACTGTTATGGGAGTCAGAGCTGTGGGGCAGCAGAGTGTTCCTGATGGTATCACAAACGTAGCTATGCCATCCTTACAAGTACTAATTAATTTCTTCATCTCAGGGAAAAAAAAAAAAACCACACACAGTAATCAGTTCTCCTTTTCCTACTACTCCATCCCTCTTTCCAGTGAACACCTGCGACGTGTTTTATTACACTGCTTTTTGCCAGCCGAGCAGAACAAAGCCAGGACAGACGTTTCACATACTTAGTCTGAAGTGCTGACATATTTAAGCATCTCCGTGTGGTCCAACGTACCTGTTTCAGACTAGCAATGTAACGTGTGATGTACTCCACAGTGACAGGATCCTCCACTGTGAGTCTGTGGCTCTGACACTCCACACGAGCTCTATTTATAACTATTCTGGCATCCGCCGTCAGCCCTGCAACGAGAGTGCGTTCACAGGCTGATGCTTCCTACTGGCCGCACAAACAAACCAGCCCCAAAGGGCTCCCAAGGTCAGTGTCGACAGCAATGGCAAAAGCAAAGGAGAGATCACGCTTTCTGGGGTTTGCTGAGCAAGAGCAGCACTTTTAAGACAACAGAAAGAAGCTGATGTACCAAATCAAGCAGAGGATTTCGTTTGCAGCGGTCACGTTTGTGACCTGGGTAACAAAGGCAGTTCTGAGCCAGGTAATCGGAGCGTTCCCGGCAGCCTGGCAGCATTCTGTCCAACAGCAAACTGCCAGAGCAATCTCAGTTCTCACACACGCTGCTTTTACTTCTTTAGCAGCCCCCTGAACTATAAACCAGCTTTATTTGCACGGCAAACCTGTCTAGTTGATGAGGCTACAGCAACAGGATGTTAGTAAATGAGTATGACCCTTTCATTTATTTTTTTTCAGAAGGATTTTATTTCTTATTTTACTTTTCAGCTGATGACACCATTTTAAATTTGCAGCCTTGTTTCTATGAGAACTTTTCATCAAGCTTGTGACCCCACCTGCACGTACAACCCTCAGCTAAGGAAGCCGGGCAGAGGAAGCACCCAAGCCCATTGCTCCTGTGCACTGAATCTAAACCCCAGCAGTTTAGCCAGTTAAATCAATCTCCCCTTAAAGCATCACTAACACTTGACACAAAGACTCCAAACTACTTGGGAGAGGAGAAGCTTTCTGAAGAACATTTGCTCTTCATTTATATTGGTTCTTTTCTAACTTTCATGCCTCCTGTTTATGCTTCGAACAGCAGAAATTAAGGCACCTGGAACAGGATGGATGTGGAACTAGAAGGTTTATGCTTCAAATCCAGAGTTGTTCATTCAGGAGAAATTTTATGAACCAGAACAGAGGATTTTTCTTTGCTTTATGCAAGACTGCAATATTTGGCTTTTCTTGGCCTGATGCATGTGGGAAAAGGTTCCCATAACTGACGAATGTCTCTTCTTGCTCCTGTGATATGCAGTAATAGTATGTATTCTAGATATAATAGATACCATCTAAAGTATTTCATTTTAAATACATTAAATATTTTAAGTATATACATAGAAATGTAAATCTATCTGTTTAAACAGTATGTGCCTGTAACCGTGCCAATGACCCACCAGTTCTCAGTCTTAATCCTAACCCTGGAGGACCTCAGTAACTTTACCCCCTATTTCCTCTCATTACATCACTGGCTCCCTCTATTTATCCATACATTAGGCTACTCTTATTTAAAGAAGAATAAGCAACTCTGGAAATATGCTCCTTCCCCACCATCCTCAACCAGTATTGCCAAGTATTTCCCGTTCTCAGAATCCATAAAGATACCCAGTGGTGCTCCAGCAGCTGCCAAAAGCCCCGGAGGGATCACGTACCTGCAAAGGCCATGCAGACATTGTCGTCGAGAGCACAGATCTTCCGCACGGTTCTCTCATCCTGAAGTTTTGCCACAGATTTCTTTTCCACGCCAAGAACAACAATATCCTTCCCTCTTACTCCAACCTTCAGTGCATTAAAAGAAGAAAAAGAAACAAATTAAGTGAGGCCCCAAACCCCTAGTATTTGCAGGCTTGCTGGAATGAGTAGGAAAGAAACCAAACACACAACCCCCCTCCAAGTTCTAAGTGCTACTTGAAGTCAGTATTTTATTTCTGGGGCCACAACCTGGAGAAAGGACTGATGGAATAAAAATTGTGTTAGAATCATAATCAGCTCACACCAGTTTCAATCCGTGTTGCTCCCAAGAGATACATTCCTGTTCCTCTTACCACCCGTGATCCCCAGTGCTCCCCAATACCAGCGTTACTCTCTCCGTAGCCACAGGAGCAGGATCAACAACAAAACTACCACTGTAAATGGTCCACTGGCATCACTCAAGTCAGAACCCAGAACACTGAAGATTAGACCGAGTAAAACCTACAGGCACTCATCAGTAGCTCACTGCTTTTGTGCCCTAACTCACACTTTGAATGCACCTTTTCCAACATCGGGGGGGGGAAGCAGTTGACCTTTTACACTCATCCCCACTGCTTCTCATAGAGTGATGGGTGCCCCTGCTGTCAGTGTGTTAGACACTTCCCAAACCATTAAACTCAACCAACTATTCAACAAGAGACACGACAAAGGTAGGTAATATTAACTCTTTTACAGTATTTTTCATTTCTGAAAAAAAAAAAACAAACAAACCACCCAAACCAAACAAAAAATCCCAAACAAAAACGCAAAACCAAAAAATACCAACAACCAAACAAACCCAAACAAAACCCAAGCAAAAGCCTCTCTGACACTGTCTTGTTACATTTATTCCCATCCCAAAGGCAGTAAATTTTTTGTTATTTGGGAATTAATACTTTTTATTTTCACTTCCCTCTCAAATGAAAAAAACCTCTTCATTAAGCAAAAGCCTTGGGCCGCCCAAAGTTCGGAGCCAGAAAGTTGCTTCTACACACCCTTAGCAACACCTTCCCCAGCCCACTGGGGACCTGCACCGTGCACAAGCATAAAGAGCCACCATTTCCAGCACAGGCAGAATAACGAGGCAGAGAATGGCCCCTCTCCCGCAGGCAGCAGCAGCAGCTTTGTTCCCCCACGAGGCAGCTCCACGAACTCGGCCTTCCATGGTGTGCAGGCTGAGGGCAGCCGGTGGAGGTGCTGTCAAGAGGCCGGGACACCCACCAGCGCTGGGCCTCGCTGTCAACGGCCTAAGAACTCCCACATTCCCCTCCCAAACCCGCAGCGTGGCCTGAAGCAGAGCCCAGGCCTTACAGCCAGCGGGGAATTCACTCTGAACAAAACGGTGACTGTACAGGCGGCTCCAAACCCAGCATGTAGCCGAAGGAAACATGCCGCTGCCTCATGGCGGCTCTCCAGAGGCAGGTCACACCGTGAGGATCCCCTCTCCCCCACAAGCCCGGCCCCAGCGCGGTTCGGCGGGCCCGGCAGGCCGGGGAGCGCGGCGCGGACAGGCCCCATGCCGGGCCCGCCTCCCCTCGGCGAGCCGGCCCCGCGCACCCGCGGTCGGCCCGCGCTCACTCACCGCGGTGGAGCCCTTCTTCACCGCCTCCTGGGCGTACTCCACCTGGAAAAGGTGCCCGTCCGGGGAGAAGACGGTGATGGCCCGGTCGTAGCTCATGGCTGCCGCCCGCGCGCCCCCGCCGGGCCGGAACCAGCCGCCTCCCTCAAAACCGCACACTCATCCCCCCGCCCCGCTTCCGGAGCCGCGCGCCATGCCGCCTCACGCCGACGGCGCCCCCTGCGCCAACTCCGTACGCTGCACCCCGGCGCCCGGCGTGGAGAGAGGGACGGGAGGCGGGGCCTCGCCCGCGCTCTTAGCGTAACGGAGCCCGCGGTACGCATCCTGCGTAGGCGACCTCTTCAGCTCCCGGCGCGGGCGGGCGCACTTGGCGTACACGGCGGCCGCCTTACGCAGTTGGCGCAGCTGGCGGCGAAGGCGGGGAGCTGCCGCTCGCCTGCGACAGGAAGCCCGGCGGCAGGGACGCACCATGTGCGGCGGGCGGGGAGGAGGCGGCGGCTCTGACTCACGCCGCCGTTACCTTTTATAGAGGCTAGAGGCAAAGTCTGCCGCCGACCGGCCCGGCCTGGCCAGGTGAGCTGTCCCATGCGGGACTCGAAGCCGCGATACCCCCGGGGGCTGCCCCCACCCACCCCAGCCCCACACCGGCATATGGCTGGGGCCCTGTGCGGGGGGCGGTGGAGCCACGTCGGC